>APFE030082327.1:0-83164 GCA_000404065.3 Pinus taeda | reverse complement strand
GCCCAATCCGTACTAGCACTTATCGTCTCACCGTGGAGGAATCACCCAACCACTCAACGTTAAGATACCAGGTTTAAAGATGCCGGAACACGTCTCTAGCCTAGACCTCTAGATTTTCTCGTTAAGTTCCAATGCGTTTTTAGGTAAATTTGGTTAATTTTACAGTTGATCTTGAATTAGGTTTGAGTTTGAGGTCTTACCGTATGATCTCTCAAAAACACCTAAATGCAACTATATGCCAAAGATCATCATTTTGTTCGATGAATTCTAGCTAATCAAGAGTTAAGGATTTTCCAAGCAAACAAAACGAATTCAAGCAATCACGCAACCTAATGCAACTAACAGCAAGGAAATGAAACTTTTCTTTTTGAAAGCAAAAAATAACGAAACGTCCTTTTCCTTTCGACTATTAATGTAAAAGATAGTAGTTTGCTCTACTTTTTCAATGACGTAAAAGTTCTTTTCAAAACGAATTAGAGAGATAGCAACACTAAGTGAAAAACTAAATCACTCAATGCACACACAAGATAATTCCCAAGTCACCAAAACAGTTTTCCAAATAAAAGGAAAACTGTGGTTTGGATGAGCTATGTAATCTAAGCTCAGCAAGACAAAAAGGAATTCAAACAAGGAGGAAGCAAATCGCTTGGAGAACAACCAAAAACACTTCAACAATCACTAAGCAAGTGCAAGGGAGCAATTAGAGAGTCGACTGGCCCAATAGAAGGCCAAAAACACCTAAGGGAGGCTCGACACACAAAGCCACTAGATGCCCTAGGGCTAAAAACGTGAAGTCGATAGAAGAAGGCAAACACCCAAAGGGCAAATGTAATCTATGCAATTGTAATTTATGCACAATTCACTTGAAAAGTGTGCGAACGTAATCTATGCACAAACGAGAATTCTAATTATGCAAGTGTGATCTATGCAAGAGAATTCTCAAACACAAGATGATTCTAATGTAATCTAAGAACCAGTCAAGTGCAAGTCAAGAAAATTGGGTGAGATTTCCAAAGATCAAAAATAAAAACACTCAAAGGCGATTAACACTCATACCCGATTTAGCAAAAACAAAAGCAAAAAGACGCAAAATTGTGAAGAGACTGAGACAAACCTTCAAGTAATGATCAAAGGAAATCAAATTAAGAATTTCTCAAAAGAGAGACTCAAAACCAGTCAAACAAGACTCCCACACACTCAAGCAACCGTAAAAGTCAAGGCCGAATGCAAACCAAGCAATAAAAGCAAGAAGGAAGGTCTTTGCACAAACTGCAAACAAGCGATAAACGAGCTCTCGTGGAACGAGGCCCCGCAAGCAAGCGAGTCACAGTCCAACAAAGTTATCAAGCCAAAAGCCAAGTGTAAAAAGCAGGGGAAAACCAAAATCAAGAGGCTCAGTAGGTCAAATTGGACAAAAAGAAATTTTTACAGGATCAGCGCGGGTGACCCTATGAAGACAGGATGCGCTGTCAGCACAGCTGTTTTAAAATAAAACGCGCTGAGGCTGAAAAGCAAATCAATTTGAACAAAAACTTCCAAACCAAAAGAACAGGCTTTCAAGGCAATTAAGGTAGTCCCTAGGGCGAACCTAGAAACAAACCACCAGCAAAATCACTTCCCAAAATCTCGACAAAGAAGCAATAATCAGAACAAAGGTGACATACAAAGGGACAGGCAAGCTCCCCAGCGGAGTCGCCAAATTGTTGGATAGGTAAATCCCCCCTACGGATAGAGGCGATCCCTACTAGCCCAACAGGGGTCTAGCAACAATCGAACAATGCTACACCGCAGGTTCCTAGTTGTAATTAACAAGTGGGTGAGAATAACCTACTTGGATTCCAACGCTTGTTTGTCGAAGAGATATTCCTCTCGCTTCCTTCGCTCCAGCCGATCACAATTCCCCGCTATCCTCGCGGATGAATACCTGCACAAGCAAAAGAGAGCAAACAAAAGCGTAAAATCTACTAACAACAACTATGTATCGGTCAGGAAGGATACAATTTGCATTAATCAATCATTGAACAAATGTAAATGGAACCATAAGAGTAGTCATCTATCTTTATTAACAAAAAGTAGAGTAAGGTACAACCGGTGTCCTGACGCTGAGTCCTTCCCTAGAGGGTCCAGCCAGCATATCTTCCAAGCATTCACCTTTGAGACAAATCTCCCAAGTCAAAAGGTCTCTCTCTCACATACAAGGCAACAAGCTTATGACCTTTCTCAAACTCAAAACAATCCTCACACAACACACCAAGGCCTACAAAGAACAACACTAAAATGTACAAAGAATTCCTCAATCCAAGTCTCTATCTTCCAAACTAGCTGCTCATGGGCAATGGAGGAGGCTTATAAAGGAGAAGGAGTCTCCATGAATAGACAAAGGATGAGATTTCCTCCAAGAAAAGTGGGTGATCAGTCGAACAGACATGCCAGGGAAAGGATGGCGACCTTAACAATGCTAACAACCAGTTCTGGAGGGATCTGGAAGGCTGGTTGTTAGAACAAATTCGCCCAAACAGGATCAGCGCGGAAAATCAGTGAACTGCCGCGCTGACATCGCAAACTGACGTAGAAGAGGTCTCGTCAGCGCGAAAAGGACAAATGGAGGAGGCGCTGTTCGTAAAAATGGGACCAGCGCGGAAAAGACGTGTGCTTCCGCGCTGGCAGCGCAACAGATACACTGACCTCCGCCCATCAGCGCGGTTATTTCATTAACAGTCGCGATGATCCATTTGACTTAGGCAAAAAGGGTTTTTTAGCCATTTGGGGAGCATGAGTATAGGTGAATGTGGTTTTATGGCACAGTAAGGAGACTGACATGATGGCGGTGACATTTTACTGTGTAACAATGTCTGTAGGTTTTAACCCCGTACAGAAATTACCTGCATATGAATTCTAAATCACAGGAAAAATAAAAATGCGAGAGCATAACACATAAAACACATATACACAGAGATTTCCCACTGGATCCAAAAACCAGGACTACCATCTTGATTTTTCATTATGTTCCTTTCAATGTTACAATACATATATGTACATGCCGAAGCATCCAATACCATGGATCGAAAACCATCATGTCCAAAACCATGGACCAAAAACCATAGGTAGGTTCGCCCAACCTAATATAGGGTCCAAAAAAAAATTCCTCGGGGCGCTGCCCCAGACCCCGTAGACGGGGGCTATCCGCCCCCCTCAAACCCCCTATGACCCCCCCCACTGCGTAATCGGCGCAACGAAGGGGGGGATCCGCCCCCCCTCTAACCCCCCTGTTCACTACGTAGGTTAGTCATGGAAAGAATATAACAGAACCCAACATTCTCCCACTTGTTGTTTTCTTTCCACAGGGGGCCACAGGAGAGCTTAGTCATTTTTCCAGCCCTGAAACATCCATTGTTTCTCTACACCAAGAGAACTTCTCAGAGCTCACAGATTTTGTCAATGCATCTGCAGTATTCTTCAAAGTGTCCACCTTTACCAGCAACACCTTTTTTTTGTCTTCTATCATATCCCTCACAAAGTGATAATAAACATCAATGTGCATTGTCTTTGAATGATATGCGGGGTTCTTTGCCAAGAAAATTAGACTTTGGCTGTCACAGTCTATCCTTATAGCTCCCTGTACTAACCCCATACTTGAACACAATCTCTACAACCAAACTGCTTCCTTGCTTGCATGAGTGGTTGCCATGTATTCTGCCTCTGTAGTTGATAGTGCCACTACAAACTATTTCTTACTCATCCAACTGACTGCACCTCCAAATAAGTTAAACACATACCCACTTGTAGATCTTCTTTGATCCAGATCTCCAACCCAGTCTGCATCAACAAAGCCACGAATATCCAACATTCTATCCAATCCTGGTCTTCCTTGGTAGCGCAAACCATAATCACTAGTGCCATGAAAATACTTGAAAACCCGCTTCACTGTTGTCTAGTGCTCCTTCCCTAGTTTTGACATAAACCTGCTCAAAACTCCCACTGCATGTGCTATGTCTGGTCTAGTACAGACCATTACATACATCAAGCTACCAACTGCACTTGCATATGGAACATGGGACATGTCCTCTTCCTCTTCTTCTGTCTCAGGACATTTTTCAACAGATAACCTCACACCTACAGGAATAGGAACCTTCACCGGTTTACTATCCTGCATATTAAACCTCTGCAGTATTGTCTCGACATAATTCTTATGGTTTAACTAGAGCTTCCTCTTTGCCCAACCTATTTTAATTTCCATGCCCAAAATATAGTTTGCAGCACCAAGATCTTTCATGTCGAATTTTGGAGCACAATTGGGTCTTCAAATCCTGGATAATTTCTTTGTCATTTCCAACCAGCGACATATCATCCACATACAAGACTAGATAAATAACATGGTCACCAATTAATTTAAAATACACAGAGTGATCTTCTTTGCTTCTGGTGAAGCCAAGTCCCCGTATAAATGTATCAAATTTATGATACCACATCCTTGGTGACTGTTTTAACCCATACAGAGACTTCTTTAACTTGCATGTCAGTTCTTTCTTACCCTCCACCGCAAAGCCTTCAGGTTGCTTCATGTATATTTCCTCTTCTAGATCCACATGAAGAAATGTTGTCTTCACATCCATCTGTTCTACCTCAAAATCAAAAGCAACAACAACAGATGAAAGCCATCTAATAGAAGTTACCTTGGCCATAGGAGAAAAAATATCACCAAAATCAATTCCTGGCACCTGGGAATAACCTTTTGCTACCAACCGAGCTTTGTATTTCTCCACCTTTCCTTCTGCATTTGTCTTATTCTTGAACACCCATTTGCTGCCAATGGGTTTCCTTCCAGCTGGAAACTCCACAAGATCCCAAACCTCATTTTGTGCAAAGATGCCATTTCATCAACCATGGCCTCTTTCCAGAGTTTTCCATCCTCTAAATCTACTGCCTCCTTCATAGTTCTAGGATCATTATCGATAACAAACAAAGAAAAATTTAAACAGAAAGTAGATGGACTATACCTTTGTGGCTGCCTTCTTTCTTGAACTGATCTTCTCATAGCCGGAGTTTGTGGCTCTTCATCTTCTGATTCCTCCTCTGCTGTAGAGTCTGATTCTTCCTCCTTTGGCTCAAACTCTATCTTCTTAGGTTCCTTTGGTTGGATTTCATGTTTAATAACATCTTTCACCTCTTTGAACACCACATCTCGGTTTTACACAACCTTCCTTGTTATTGGGTTCCAAAGCTTATAACCCTTTAAACAATCCTTATACCCAATAAAGATGCACTTTTCATATTTACTATCCAACTTGGTTCTTTTCTCCTTTGGAACATGTACATATGCATCACATCCAAATACCCTCAAATGTGAAAGAGAGGGTTTCTTACCAGTCCATACCTCTTGTGGAGTCTTATCCTTCAACGCTAATGAAGGTGACCTATTGACCAGGTAACATGCAGTGTCCACCGCCTCTGCCCAGAATTCTTATCCTAACCTGACACCACTGAGCATGCTTCTTGCCCAACATCTTGTTCATTATTTCTGCAACTCCATTTTGCTGAGGTGTATATGGAGCAGTCTTCTGCTGTGCTATACCACACTTCTTACAGAATTATTCAAATTCCATGCTGCAAAACTCTCCACCATTATCTATCCTCAGCACCTTTATTTTCTTCTTTGACTGATTTTCCATGAGAGCCTTAAATTCTTTAAACTTGTCAAAGACTTCAGATTTCTTCTTAAGGAAATATATCCATGTATTCCTTGACAAGTCATCTATAAATGATACATAGTACACAGACTTACCTAGTGATGGAACCTTCGTAGGTCCAAACACATCACTATGCAGAAGCTCTAATATCTGTTTTTCCCTCTTACTACCAGAGGGGAAACTCACCTGATTTTGCTTCTCATATACACAATTTTCACAGAAATCAAAATCCAGAGAGCTATTACTCACACCTTCTACCATACCTTTACCATGAATTATTTGAAGACCCTTCTCTCCAATATGTCCAAGCCTTTGATGACATAACATGGTCTTCTCTCCAGAGACCACTAGATTTTCTGGTCCACTTTCAGGAACCACAGAATTGTCGCACCCATCAATAACAGTGCTACCTTGCAGCTTGTACAGAGTTCCAATCCAAACTCCCTGCATCAATAATAGTGCTCCCTAAACCATCTTGCAAGTATCCTTCTCGAACACTGTTTTTACACCTGCATCATCCGGCTTTCTTACAAAAATTAGATTTCTGGTTAATACAGGAATATGTAGAACACCCAGAAGTGTTCTAACCCTTCCACCTTGCAACTTCAACTTTACTTTTTCGCAACCAATGATTTTAGCCTTCCTATCATCCCCTAAGAAGACATCACCACCATCATATTTATCATACTCACAGAACCACTCTCTATTGGGAGTGAAGTGAAAGGATGCACCTGAGTCAATCAACCATGCCTCATGATCTACATGTGTACTTGAGGAAGCCAAGTACACATCCCCACCTTCATCTGAGGTGGTTTTTGCCTCTGCAGAAGGCGCATCATCAGATCCCTTTCCTTTATCAATAGCTTTAGATTTACAATCCATTTTGAAGTGCCCTTCCTTTCCCCATTTCCAACACACCACCTTTACAGATTTTCCTGGAGATTTATATCTCCCTCTAGATTTAGATCTCCCACTCGATGACTTATTTTTGTTTCTATTCTGGGACCATTCTTGTATAGACAAGGCATCACCATTTTGGCTCTCCATATTTTTTCATCTCATCTCCTCTATCAACAAGGATGAGAAAATTTCATCAAACTGCAAGGCAGTTGCATTGCTACTTATTGCAATAAGCAGACTATCCCATGAATCTGGTAGAGGACACAATAAACTGATGCACTTATCGTCATCTGAAATTTTAATACCAACAGATGCTAACTGACTTACCATAGTATTAAATGCGTTTAGATGCTCTGTCACTGAGTCTCCATCTTTCATCCTCAGGTTATATAGATTTTTCCGTAGGAATAGTTTATTCACCAGAGACTTAGATTGGTACAAAGTCCCTAACTTGTCCCACAAAGCCTTCACCATAGCTTCCCCTGATACATTTAGAAATACTAAATCTGAGACACATAATTGTATTGTGCTCTTTGCCTTTTGATCCAACTTCTTCCATTCTTCATCAGACACTCCCGTTGGTTTAGTAACCAGATCTACCGTGATCCACTAATCTTTATCCACCAACAGATCCTCCATCTTGAGTTTCCACAACTCAAAAATCTAACCATTAAATTTATCGATCTCTATCTTTCTACTACTTGCCATCTTCTTTCACCACTAGAATTGATCTCGCAAATATCCCACTGAACAGGGTCTACCATAGGCCCGAGCGAAACCCCTTAGCAACAAAGGCATCCCCTTGAAGCCAAAACTACTATGATACCGAATGTAGGTTTTAACCCCATATAGAAATTACCTACATACGAATTCTAAAACACAAAAAATAAACAATGCGAAAGCATAACACATAAAACACATATATGCAAAGATTTTCCCCTAGATCCCAAAACTGGGACTACTAGCTTGATTTTTTATTATATTCCTTTCAATGTAACAATACGTATTTATACACGATGAAGAATCTAATACCATGGACCGAAAAACCATCATCCAAAACCATGGACCGAAAACCATCGAGTCCAAAAACATGTGCAAAAATCATGCACAAAGCCATAGGTGGGTCTGCCTAACCTAACATAGGGTCCGAAACGAAATTTTTCTGGGGAGTTGCCCCAAACCCCATAAAGTGGGGTTACGGGTACCCCTTAAACCCTTTGTGACCTTCCCCCCTCTAACCCCTGGTTAACTATGTGGGCTAGTCATGGAAAGAATATAACACAACCCAACAAAATCCATCCAAACCTAGAGACAAAGGAAAGGGGAAGTTTAAAGGAAAAGGAAAAAAAGAATGCTACAATCAAGAAAGAGGGATAGAAATTTACTTGTAAAAATTTTTCAAAAGAAGGCCATGATGAAGACCATTGTTGGAAATTACATCCATAAATGAGACCAAATAAATTCAATAACAAGGGGAAAAATGAATGTTGTAACATCTCAACAAGATGTAGGATCTGTTTCAGGTGATGAAACCAAAAGCAGAGCCATGGGAATGAAAGGTAAAGCTTCTATTGCAAGTACAAGTTCTTTTAGTAAGCCTATTGATTCTCAAAATGATAAATAAAGAAGTGAGATTTTTCATATCAGGGTCATTACAAAACATAAAAAACTTGATAGATTGTTTTATAGTGGATCCCAATTCAATATTATCTTTGAAACTATTGTTAAGAAAATAAATTTATATACCACATCTTATTCTAAAACTTACCCATTGGGTTGGGTATGTGATGATGCCAAATTACAAGTGATAAGGAAGTGTAAACTAAAATTTTCCATCACTGCAAATTTTATTGATGAGGTATAGCTTGATGTTGTACCACTTGACATGTGTGGGATTGTTTTAGGGAGTCCATACTTGTATGACCGAAAATCCATATTCTATCGTCATGAGAAAAAATATCATCTTTTAAAAGATGGAGTTGAGTATATTGTTAGAGCACATCAAAAGTATATGAACTTATCTCTTGTAATTGTTGGTCAAATGAAAAGGCTTGTTAATGCTAGTAAGAATTTTTTTGTTATTAATGATTAAAACTAAAGATAATGCTAAATATGAATCTTTCAAAGGATGCAATTCAAAACTCAATCATAAATTGGTTGAAGTTGTTAACAATTATGAAAATATGTCAGGAACCTGAAGGGTTGCCTCCTAAAAGAGGAATCCAACATGAGATTCATTTGCAACAGGACGCACCTCTTCCAAACATTGGCATGTACAGAATGTCAGTTTTGGAGAATGAAAAAATCAAGAAGCAAATTCAAGAGTTGTTTGACAAAGGGGTAATTAGGCCGAGCACATCTCCTTGTGGGTCTCCTATCATCTTGGTTCCAAAGAAAGATGGTACATTGATTTAGGTGGATATTGGTCACCACCCACCTATCCCACCTAGATCTCTAGTCATTTTCTTTTGTTCCCTTGTTTATTTCAACATTTACTATTTTTAACAGTTTTTTGGGTCCTGAACTTCTGGAGTAGTTTTGACCCCCTAAACCGTGTTTTTTTTATGTCCACTGCAGGACCATAGTGATAGAAAGGAGCCTTCCACTTTAGGACCATATTCATAGGCAGGAGCCTACGGAAAAACCTGTAGTACTTGGAGAGAACTTTCCAACAAGGTATTTTACACACCAAACATAGATAATATGACCAAGTTATTACCATAGGAAGTTGGCTGCCCAACTTACCCAAACAAGACCCACAAAATCTTATCATTACATCTCCCGGGGTTAGGGTTTTGGTTGTTTAGGGTTTTCTCATGTTTTTCAATAATAAATAGGTTGTTGAGCCTCATTGTAACACAGTTTAGAGGCATGTAGCCACCACATATCTTCTCAGAGATAAGCTACCATTACCCAAGCTAGTCTTGTTTCCATTTTATTTGTAAGCATATTTCAATATTTGATATTAATGAAATGAAGTGTTATTTATGCTACATCTTTGTATTTATGGTTATATATGGAATTTGTTACATTCCTATTTAAATTTGGATCAATGGTATCAGAGCGGTCTGCTCTTTTTTTTTATTTTCATGTCCCCAACGAGGTTAGGATATAAGGAGTTAGGGCTTGAACTAGTCAAACCTTTGCAAGACCAGCTTTGCAAATCTCGACGACCTACCATGGGGGAAGAAAAAAAAGATGAGGGTGGAGGAGATCCTTTCAAAATCTTACTTCAAGAATCCCTCGAGCAACAGAGGAATGCGATGATGGAAAACTTTGCCCAGATCCTTCAGCGGCTACTCAAGAGCGACGCATCTACTTCTAGTAGCTACTCTTGAAGCAACATACCCTTTAAGGTACAAGTCAACTTTGACATTCCCATATTTGAGTGTCAAATAGATGCAGATGCCGTAGATAAATGGTTAAATTTGTTAGAAGGATATTTTTTTGTTCATGATTTTTCCAGTCGGGAATATATTACTTTTTCTCTTCTTAAAGAAGCCCCCAATGATAAGGATTGGTGGGAAACCTACTGTGAGCAGAAGGATGAAAGTACACCCTCACTATTTTCGGCCACACCCACTTGGGATTCATTCCAGGACACCATCAAGGAGCAGTACTACCCTATCGGGAGCTATGAGGATAAATACATAAAGTGGACCACACTACGACAGGGAAGGGACCAAGACGTGCTAGAGTTTACCAATGTTTTTCATACCTTTCACACTAAGTTGGATATCAAGGATTCTAAAAAAATTTGGTACTCAATTACTGCGGTTGCCTAAACAAGTACATCCAGGATGAGATGGAGTTCCTTGACATCTCGTTGCCTAGCATGACATATCAATATACTGTCAAGATCGAGCATAAGTTTAAATAGAAAAAGTGAGACTTTGGACCTAAGAATCTGAAGCAAGGGAAAGGTGCCCCCAAACCACAGAGCCAAGGGGAAAGCCAGATGACCCAAGATGACCCATTGAAGCCATAAGTAAAGAAAAAGACCACGAGGAAAAAGAAGGACAGGAAAGTGGTGTGAGTTCCATAAGAGCTCCATTCATAACACAAGTGAGTGTCTGGCCAAGCAATCACTGTTGACTGAGTTGAAGGCTTCTGAGTCCAATGCATGTTCCGAATATGAGTCAGAACTCGACAAGGGGAATGACAAAGTGAAGCAAATCATTGACGCGGAGCCCGGTGCCACTGTGGCCACCACCAAGACCTAGAAGATTGAGTCTGAAGACCTAGAAGAGGGGGAGTTCCTATTGCAATCACAAATGTGGGTGAAGGTTTCTCTACTACATTTCATTATTAACAACGAGAGCCAAAAGAACCTCATTTTAGTAGAGGTCATGAAGTAGCTAGTCCTATTGACTAAAACACATCCATAGTCCTATACCATCAGGTGGCTTCACCAAAGATGAGATCTCCACTTCAGCCAGTAGTGTTGCCTTCCCTATCGCATCAAGCCCTTCATGGATGAGGTACTGTGTGATGTTTCTCCTCTTGAAGTTTGTGATGTATTATTAGGAAAACCACACTTATGGAAGTGGCATGCTGTATATGAGTCTAGAACTCACTCTATTATTATTTCTTTGAGTACTAAGTTATACAGGATACCAGAGGTAGCCCCACCTACCACCATCTCTTTGATCTCTGCTAAGAAATACAGTAAGGTCATCTCCCAAACTAGGAAATTTGTTTTCTTTATGATTCGCTCATAAAGTAAGGGGAAGCTCGTAGCTATATCCATGGCCCCTGGGAAGGGTTCCTCCAAGTAGAAGAAGTAGGTGGATATGATCATGGAAGAATACATGGACATGTTCTCCTCAACCATATGAGTACCCTTGCATTGTTAGGTCAAGCATTCAATCAATCTGAATCTCGGAGCACCTCTACCCAATGGGCCAATATATCACCACTCCATTATAGAAAATGAAGAGATCAAGCAGAAAATCTAGGAGTTACTAGAGAAAGGGAAAATCCGACCAACTTCCTTGCCTTGTGGGAGCCCGATTGTACTTGTACAGAAGAAGGATGGGACCTGGAGTCTTTGCATTTATTATCGGGCACTAAACAAAAGCATTGTTAGGAACATTTATCCAATCCCACGGATTGATGACCTACTAGACCAACTCAAGGGGGCCAAGTATTTCAGCAAGATCGATATGAAGTATGGTTATCACCAAGTTCCAATAGAGCCTGCAGATGTATGGAAAACTGCCTTTAAAGCTATGGAAGGCCTTTTTGAATGGTTGGTTATTCCCTTTGGGTTGACAAATTCCCCTACTACTTTTATGAGGCTAATGGATGACATCTTGCATCCCTTCACCAACTCATTTGTGGTGGTTTATTTGGATGACATCCTCATCTTTAGCAAGAGTTGGGAAAACCCTTTCAATACATTCGGCAGGTCCTTAAAACCCTTCGGCAACACAAACTATGTGCCAACTTGGAGAAATGCACCTTTGGCATTAGCCAGGTCCAATACTTAGGTTACATCATAGATGAATGTCGTGTGAATGTGGACCCAACCAAGATCCAAGTCATTCGGTACTGGCCAGGCCCAACCACTCTGACAGAGCTTCACAACTTTTTGGGCCTTGCAAATTTCTAGTGGAGGTTCATGTTGGGATTCTCCCATATCACTTGGCATTTGAGTGAGATTACTAAGAGTGGGGTAAAAGAAATTTTTTCCTACTCTGAGTCCCAACAGAAGTCATTCGTTGAGTTGACGCACCACCTTTGCTTTGCATTGGTACTTAGACTTCTAAACTTGCAACATCCACTTGAAATCAAGACAGACTCCTCAGACTATGCTATTGGTGTAGTCCTCACACAGCACGAGCATCTAATGGCCTATCATAGTGAGACAATTTCTGATACAATTCGTAAGTACCCCACCTATGATAAAGAGATTTATTCCATCATGTAGGCTTGGTGACAATGGAAGCACTACATTCTACGGAAGGAGATGGTCATCCACACCGATCACCGACCTATTCAGTTTATACAGAAAAAGGGGAAGTTCTAGAATGATCCATCAAAAGTGGTCTATAGATATGCAACAATTCCACTTGAACATTAAATACAAAAATGGTAGCACAAATCATCTTGCATGCTGCCTCAGCCGACCCCTGATTGCAGCACTGACTACTATTATCAACTCTTGTGGTCACGAGAAATCTAGATATCCACAACCATACAAAAAGGACCTAGAGTTCACCTCAACATACAAGATTCTAAGAGCTGCAAAGAAAGTTCCTAATTTCCACCTCTAGGACACATTATTATGCTACCTGGGCCACTCTTTTTTTCCTTCAGATGAGCACTACTGTCTAGTAGTAGGACTTTTTGGTGTGGAGAAAACTATGGTTGTACTACAAAAGTACTTTTATTGACCCAAACTATGACTAGATGTTGGGAAATATATATCAGATCATGCACTTCCTACACCATTGCCATGCCAACCATCAAGAAACAAAGCATGTACACTCCTTCGCCTACTCCCAGCCAGCCATGGGAATCCATCTCCATGGACTATATATCTGGCCTCCCTTCTACCAAGCATGGTTATGACTGTGTATTTGTGGTAGTGGATAGATTGTCTAAGATGGCTATATTGGTGGCCTACAAGAAGAGTATCACAACATAGGAAATAGCCAAACTCTTCTTTGAATGAGTATGGGTACATTTTTTGATCCTGCAGACCATTATATTAGATTGGGATAATAGGTTCCTAAGCACATTCTGATCAAGCTTCTTGACACATTTGGACACCAATCTCACCAAATCAACTGCCTTCCATCCCCAGACTAATGGCCAGACAGAGGTCGTCAATAGGATAATAGTGCACATACTCCGCATGTACAACTCCAAGCATCCTTGAACCTAGGAAGAGAGTCTTCCTTATGTGCATCATAGTTATAATATATCTCTCCATAGCTCGATTAGTCGTAGTCCCTTTCAAGTGGGTCTAGGATTTCAACCATTGTTTCCGATTGATGTTTCCATGCCTCATGCGACTACGGAGACATAATCCAGACGTGTACTATTTGAGGCTGATAAAGAGACCAAATTTATTGAACGCATCCAACACATCCACCAGTAGGTTCATGACATCCTAGAGAAGTTAAATGCTAAGTACAAGCACGACACGATCAACATCGAGTGCCACACAGGTTTTAGGTGGGCGAGAAAGTCTAGTTACATTTGCAGAAATAATGCCTTACCCAAGCTCATCGGAAGCTTAGACCACTCTGATATGGTTGTTCCACCATTACCAAGGTTGTGGGATACAATTATTTTGAGCTCAACATTCCACCCTTCCTTGGCCTACACCCAATGTTCAATGTGGACTGGCTTCTACCATACATCCCACCATTGTTGGACACATCAAACATTGTAGAACAACTCACACAAATAGAGTTAAACCCAAATTGCATGGAACAAGTGACAACTGATTAGATTATGGACACAAAGATAAAGAACACTCACCAACAAAAGATCCAACTATATCAGGTTGTCAAAGTTGGCCAACTCCTACACCAAGGCAAGTGGCTCATTAGGGACCACATTTAGCGGAAGTTTCCTCACCTCATGGAGGATCTTCATGCAATGGGGACCATTGCTTCCTAAGCAGGGAGGAATGATCTAAGTGGATATTGGTGGCCACCCACCTATCCCACCTAGATCTCTTGTTAGTTTCTTTTGTTTCATTATTTATTTCAACATTTACTATTTTTAGTAGTTTTTCGGGTCCTGAACATCCAAAGCAGTTTTGACCCCCTAAATGACGTTTTTTGAGGTCTGTTGTAGGCCTAATGCCATGGGTAGAGGCCTGTGGAAAAACATGTAGTACTTAGAGATGCCTTTCCAACAAGATATCGTACGCACCAAACGGAGATAATATGACCAAGTTGTGACCCTGGGAAGCTGGTTGCCCAACTAACCCCAACGGGGCCCACAAACTCTTGGTGTTACATCTCCTAGGGTTATGGTTTTGGTTGTTTAGGGTTTTTTCATGTTTTTCAATAATAAATAAGGTCAAGTGTAACACAATTTAGAGGCATGTAGATGCCACATCTTTTCTCGGAGATAAGCTACCATCACCTGAACTAGTCTTATTTCCATTATGTTTGTAAGCATATTTCAGTATTTGATATTAATGAAATGAAGTGTTATTTCTATTGCTTCTTTGTATTTATGGTTATATCTGTAATTTTTTGTGTTCCTATTTAAATTCGAATCATACATGGCACATGTGTGTGGATTTTATAGCTTTGAACAAAATCATGGTAAAGAATCCTCTTCCTCACATTTATGATTTGCTAGACCAGTTAAAGGATGTTGTTTACTTTACTAGATTATATTGTTGGGTTGTGTTATATTCTTTCCGCATAGTTAACAGGGGGTTTGGGGGGTACCTGTAACCCCACTTTATGGGGTCTGGGGCAGCGCCCCGGAAAATTTTGGTTTTGGACCCTATGTTAGGTTGGGCGGACCCACCTATGGTTTTGTGCATGATTTTCGCACATGTTTTTTGGACGCGATGGTTTTCGGTCCATGGTTTTTGGACGCGATGGTTTTCGGTCCATGGTATTGGATGCTTCAGCATGTATAAATATGTATTGTAACATTGAAAGGAATATAATGAAAAATCAAGCTGGTAGTCTCGGTTTTGAGATCCAGTGGGAAATCTCTGTGTATATGTGTTTTATGTGTTATGCTCTCGCATTTTTATTCTTCCTGTGATTTAGAATTCGTATGCAGGTAATTTCTGTACGGGGTTAAAACCTACATTTGGTATCAGAGTTGTTTTGGCTTCAAGGGGGCCTTTGTTGCTGAGGGGTTTCGCTCGGGCCTGTGGTAGACCCTGTTTAGTGGGAGATCTACGAGATCGATTCTGGTGGTGAAAGAAGATGGCGAGCAACGGAAAGATAGAGATTGAGAAGTTTAATGGTTAGGGTTTTGAGTTGTGGAAACTCAAGATGGAGGATTTTTTTGTGGTTAAAGATCATTGGATCGCGGTAGATCCGGGTACTAAACCAACGGGAGTGACCGATGAAGAATGGAAGAAGTTGGATCGGAAGGCAAAGAGCACAATACGATTGTGTGTCTCAGATTCAGTATTGTTGAATGTATCAGGGGAAGCTACGGCGAAGGCTTTGTGGGACAAGTTAGGGACTTTGTACCAATCTAAGTCTCTGGTGAATAAATTGTTCCTGCGGAAAAAGCTGTATAACCTGAGGATCAAAGATGGAGACTCGGTGACAGAGCATCTTAATGCATTTAATACTGTGGTAAGTCAGTTATTATCTGTTGATATTAAAATTTCAGATGAAGATAAGTGCATCAGTTTGTTGTGTTCTCTACCAGACTCGTGGAATAGTCTGGTTATTGCAATAGGTAGCAATGCAACTGCTTTGCAGTTTGATGAAATAGTCTCAGCCTTGCTGACGGAGGAGATGAGACGGAAAAATATGGACAACCAGAATGGTGATGCCTTGTCTGTACGAGGACGGTCGCAGAATAGAAAACAAAATAAGTCATCGAGTGGGAGATCTAAATCTAGAGGGAGATCTAAATCTCCAGGAAAACCTACAAAGGTGGTGTGCTGGAAATGCGGAAGGGAAGGGCACCTCAAAAGGGAGTGTAAATCGAAAGCTCCTGATAAAGGAAAAGGATTTGATGATGCTCCTTCTGCAGAGGCGAAAACTACCTCAGATGAAGGTGGGGATGTGTACTTGGCTTCTTCAAGTACACATGTAGATCATGAGGCATGGTTGATTGACTCAGGTGCATCCTTTCACTTCACTCGCCATAGAGAGTGGTTCTGCGAGTATGAAAAATATGATGGTGGTGATGTCTTATTAGGAGATGATAGGAAGGTTAGAATCATTGGTTGTGGAAAAGTAAAGTTGAAGTTGCAAGGTGGAAGGGTTAGAACCCTTCCGGGTGTTCTGCATATTCCTGCATTGGCCAGAAATATGATCTCTGTAAGAAAGTTGGATGATGCAGGTGTAAAGACAATGTTCGAGAAGGATACCTGCAAGATGGTTCGAGGAGCACTGGTATTTATGCGGGGAGTTTGGATTGGAACTCTATACAAGCTGCAAGGTAGCACTGTTGTTGACGGGTGTAATAGTTCTATGTTTCCTGAAAATGGAGCAGAAAATCTAGTGGTCTCTAGAGAGAAGACCATGCTGTGGCATCAAAGGCTTGGACATATTGGAGAGAAGAGCCTTCAAATACTTCATGGTAAAGGTATGGTAGAAGGTATGAGTAATAGCTCTCTGGATTTTGATTTCTGTGAAAATTGTGTATATGGGAAGCAGAATGGGGTGAGTTTCCCCTCTGGTGGTAAGAGGATGAAACAAATATTAGAGCTTGTGCACAGTGATGTGTTTGGACCTGTGAAAGTTCCATCACCAGGTAATTTTGTGTACAATGTATCATTTATAGATGAATTCTCAAGGAATGCATGGATATATTTCCTTAAGAAGAAATCTGAAGTATTTGATAGGTTTAAAGAATTTAAGGCTCTGGTGGAAAATCAGACAGAGAAGAAGATAAAGGTGCTGAGGACAAATAATGGTGGAAACTTTTGTAGCAAGGAATTTGAAGAATTCTGTAAGAAGTGTGATATAGCACGACAGAAGACTACTCCATATACACCTCAGCAAAATGGAGTCATAGAAAGAATGAACAAGACGTTGATGGAAATGGCAAGAAGCATGCTTAGTGGTGCTGGGTTAGGACAGGAATTCTGGGCAGAGGTGGTGGATACTGCATGTTACCTGGTCAACAGGTCACCTTCATCAAAGTTGGATGATAAGACTCCACAAGAAGTATGGACTGGTAAGAAACCCTCTCTTTCACATCTCAGGGTATTTGGATGTGATGCATATGTACATGTTCCAAAGGAGAAACGAACCAAGTTGGATATTAAATATGAAAAGTGCATCTTTATTGGGTACAAGGATGGTTTAAAGGGTTATAAGCTTTGGAACCCAGTAACAAGGAAAGTTGTGTACATCCGATATGTGGTGTTCAGAGAGGTGAAAGATATTATTAAACATGAAGTCCAACCAAAGGAACCTGAGAAGATAGAGTTTGAGCTAAAATATGAAGAATTAGACTCTACAACAGAGGAGGAATCAGAAGATGAAGAACCACAAACTCCGGGTGTAAGAAGATTAGTTCGAGAAAGAAGGTAGCCAGAAAGGTATAGTCCATCTTCTTTTTGTTCAAATTTTTCTTTATCTATTACTGATGATTATCCCAGAACTGTGAAGGAAGCGGTAGATTCAGAGGATGGAAAACTCTGGAAAGAGGCCATGGTTGATGAAATGGCATCTTTGAACAAAAATGAGGCTTGGGATTTGGTGGAGTTGCCAACTGAAAGGAAACCCATTGGCAGCAAACGGGTGTTCAAGAAGAAGACAAAAGAAAAAGGAAAGGTGGAGAAATAGAAAGCTCGGTTGGTAGAAAAAGGTTATTCCCAGGTGCCGAGAATTGATTTTGGTGATATTTTTTCTCCTGTTGCCAAGTTAACTTCTATTAGATTACTTTTATCTTTTGGTGCTACTTTTGATTTTGAGGTAGAACATATGGATGTGAAGATAACATTTCTTCATGGGGATCTGGAAGAGGAGATCTACATGAAGCAACCTAAAGGCTTTGCAGTGAAGGGTAAGAAATAATTGGTATGCAAGTTAAAGAAGTCTCTGTATGGGTTAGAACAGTCACCAAGGATGTGGTATCATAAATTTGATACATTTATACGGGGATTTGGCTTCACCAGAAGCAAAGTAGATCACTGTGTGTATTTTAAATTAATTGGTGACCGTGTTATTTATCTGGTCTTATATGTGGATGATATGTTGTTGGTTGGAAATGACAAAGAAATTATCCAGGATTTTAAGACCCAATTGTCCTCCAAATTCGACATGAAAGATCTTGGTGCTGCAAACTATATTTTGGGCATGGAAATTAAAAGAGATTGGGCAAAGAGGAAGCTTTGGTCAAACCAGAGGAAATATATCGAGACGATATTGCAAAGCTTTAATATGCAGGATAGTAAACCGGTGAAGGTTCCTATTCCTATAGGTGTAAAGTTATATGATGAACAGTGTCCCAAGACAAAAGAAGAGGAAGAGGACATGTCCCGTGTTCCATATGCAAGTGCAGTCGGTAGCCTGCTGTATGAAATTGTCTGTACTAGACCAAACATTGCACATGCAGTGGGAGTATTGAGCAGGTTTATGTCAAAACCAGGAAAGGAGCGTTGGACAACAGTGAAGCAAGTTTTCAGATATTTGCGTGGCACTAGTGATTATGATTTGTGCTACTAAGGAAGTCCATGATTGAATAGAGTGTTGGATATTCGTGGCTTTGTTGATGAAGACTAGGTTGGAGATCTAGATCAGAGAATATCTACAAGTGGGTATGTGCTTAACCTATTTGGAGGTGCAGTCAGTGAGATGAGTAAGAAACAAACTGTAGTGGCACTATCAACTACAGAGGAAGAATACATGGTAGCCACTCATGCAAGCAAGTTAGCAGTTTGGTTGCAGAGATTGTGTTCAAATATGGGGTTAGTACAGGGAGCTATAAGGATAGACTTTGACAGCAAAATTGCAATTTGACGAACCTTGGTGAGGGTCATGCCTGTGACGTACCTTTAAGGTCCATCACTAATGTTGCATATGGCGACAGTCCTTAAAAAAACGTTGTTGTAAGTGTATATAGTGATGGTCCTTTAAGGTTTGTCACTAAAGCCATTTTCAATGACACTTTTGGTGAGGGTCGTTAAAGGCCCGTCACTAATTCTATCTTTGGTGACACTTTTGGTGAGAGTCATTAAAGGCCCATCACTAATTCTCTCTTTAGTGACACTTCTAGCGATGATCTTTTATTGACCCTCACCAATTCTCTTTTTGGTTACTTTTGGTGATGGTCAAAAAATGTTCATCATCATTGGTCATTCTAATGAAATTTTGATGATGCTATGTACATATTACTATATTTTTGTCAAAAGATAACGATTTAAGACTATTGTTCTAGAGTCCTTTTCATTATGTGTCCAAGGCCATAGTAGTCAAAGTCAAACAATTTGTTAAGAAAAAATTAGTGTGTATCATTTCCCTCAAGTCATAAGAATATAGTTTTCTTATTAGTCAACATATGATTCATCTCTATTAGGTTTATTAACTAGCAAATTCCCTTAAAAGTTACACTAGTGTGTGTAGGAACTATATTATTTAATACATTTTCAAGCTCTATCAATTATGTTAATGAGAGAGACATAGAACTCCTCAACACTCATGGCACACCTTCACATGCTTTGGAACACACTAACATTCCTTGGCACCTTGCATATATTGGAACATCTTTTTACCTGGAACATATTTGTACCTAGAACATCTTGCCATGAGTAGGACGCCCAAGAACATGTTGGCATGCCCTGGAACACCTTGGCATAATATTGCATTGACATACATTAACACTTGACACATTGGCAATTGGAATGTATTGGAACATATTACTAGTGTTCCTAACATTCCCTTTTGAAAAATATAAAGTCCCAAATTATTAATCCTCAACTTGGTTATTCCTTTTGTTTCCTTGAAACACCTTGATGCATATTGACATACTATGGCACCCTACAAATCCTAGCATGTCTTAGCACCTGGCACTATTTGATACATGTTAGCACACCTTGGAACTACCTAGAACACTCTAGAACTTCTTGACATGCCTTGATATTCCTTGGGATGTCTTACCCATGCTTAACATAATTTGTCACTCCCTCCTTGGAATGACAGCTAACACTCATTGACACTCATTGACACACCCTCATATTCATTCACTTCCATGAATTTTTACCTAGTGCTCCCTTGTGTTGTCCTAGTACTTCCTAACACTCCTTAGCATGCATTGGAACTCTCTAGCACACCTTAGAACTCTTTGACATGCTCTGCCACTTCATAACATGCATCACACTCCCTGACACACGTTGGCACTTGGCACGTGTTGGCACTTGGCAAGTCTTAGCATGTTTGGGATGCATTGAGATGAGTTTGTATGCTTTGTCATGGTTTAATATTAAAGTTATTTGAGATCAATTATTGGAAGGTAGATGAGAAGCAATGGAGGAATATTTTGCATTTAGAATGCACTGACACTTGGCACTTAGCACTTGGCACCTATTGGCACCTAGTGTTGGTGAGCCTAGCATGGCCCTCATGGAAAAGGTAAATTAGTGACTTATTAACCCTATTATGTGTTCATTTCCTTGTAGTTTAACTTTTTCCTCCCTTTTGTTGCCTTAATAGTCCTTGGCATGCATTTTCATGCCCTTGCACATATTGGCATGCCTTAACACTTGGCACATCTTAGCTTGTTTGACACGCCTTCGTACTATCTGGCACATGTTAGCATGCCCTAGAATTCCCTAACAAACCTTGGTAGTCATACCCTCACAACTAGCATTACATTTTTCCACGACTTGGGAACCTTACATTCCCTAGAACGTCTTAACACTCCCTAGTTGTCATGCCCTCATAGATAGCCTTACTTTTTTTTCAACTTGGGAACCCAACCAATTCATTAGCAAAACAATATTGTGCCCAACCCAAACTCTCCCTTTCTCTAAAATAACTTTGTCCATGCATTATCACAACCATAGGCTTTCCTCCTGCAAGTCCTATTTTGAACTTCTCCTAAAACACTTCATCATTGGGACACTTGGAATTCACTAACATTCCTTGGCACACACTCTTATTCATTCATTTCCAATCATTTTGACATATTTCTCCCTTGTGTTCCCCTAACACTCCCTAACACTCCTCAACATCCATTGACATTGTCTGCCATGTGTTAGCACACTTTTTCATTCCTTGGCATGGCCTAGCACTCCTTAGCTATATGCCCTCATGTTGGCTTATATGGGCCTAACACAGGTTCGGAAGAGTTATTTAGCCAAAAAAATCCTGCAGCTACCGACCCTTTCGACAACATCCCATAGATTTCGGACTGAGGTCTCACCCAAGGTAGTAGGGGAGGGTGATGGAACCAGGTTTCCTCACCCTTGGGATGTCTTGATGTGGTCTAGAAGGTCTGCGCACCGTTCTATGGCCCTCCTTCCACGTAGATCTGGAACAAGGCAATTCCTTAATATTTATTATTATTGAGTTTTTTATAGACCATATCTACTTCTTACAGTATTTAAGTAAACGTTTGATAGAGATAACCAGTTCGTGCACCCAGAAAAGTTATAGATTTGCATAAACTTATAATATAAGCATAAACACGCAGATCAAACAGATATATCAACCATAAATTAACCAGATCCACAATATTTCAAAATCAACACAGTATTTTAGAACAAACTTATCTTTATTCAACTCTGTCACCAATACAACCAGATTTACCCTGCGCACTCAGCTACAGGGGTCCATGCACACAACTGCGGACTCTACCAAGCCTCTGTGCACACAACTATAGAGCCTCTATCTACCTAAAAACACCCTCGACTCAAACTTACAGACACAGATATTACTGTTCGTACAAACCCATAACACTTAGATCTATCAACAACAAAAACTGCTTTTTTCCCCTAGATCCACGCTCTATTTATACATTCCCATGGTACGTAGACCAAGTGTAGTCTGACTTACTTCCTATTATTCTATACTATTTCTTAGGCGAACAACCCTTTGACTTATCCTATTACATTTCGCGCTCTGCATATTTCGGAGATTTACAATATTATTATTCTAACTTATAGGCTTTAAGCCCCAAAGCTATTACGTGGGACCTCCACTACCCAACAGGCCCCCAACACAATCATCATGACTCATCCTGAGTCACTCGTCGGTGCGGCGATACGCATTGCCTAGGCTCTGTCGTTCACCTTCCTGTGAGTGACGTACTGCTCCTTCTTTGTCTCCTACAACACTTCTTCCAGCTCCTGCTCTAGTGTCGCTACCACTTCACACAACCGATACTGCTCATTCTGCTCTGCTCGGTTAACATAGAACACCCCCTCATAGGATTTTAGCTCTAGCTGGGTTGCTGCATACGGGAACTCCTCGTACCAATGCAGCCATTTTCCAATTTCGTATCTTCTGTACGCACTTTCTGCTGCAGCTTATGTTGCAATTTTGCAAGATCATTGCTGTTGTCAATAGGATCCCAATCTTCAAGGTGCCTCAAAGATGACATATTAACTACAATTCCACCATTTGTCTCCGTATTTACAGCCTTTCCCTTATCTTTCATGCTTCGATGTCCAACCCATGGGTGAGGCAGTGACATCCAGACTAATTCTGCTTCATGTTTATAAGTTTTTGGCACATCCCTTACCGTCGATGCTGAACTCTACGTGGTGCCTGCAACTGTCAACACCATCCTTTTTAAAAATCCCAACACCTCCAATGGCCAAATCACAACCGTCGGCCTTACTCCTTGAGCGTAGATAATGAATAGTTCCATAGCGGCTGAAAGGCACAATATCTTACGGTTCTCAGAAGTGTAACTTGTTCGATGGATGCCCCCCTATGATTTATAAGTGTCTCAAAATTCAAATTCATTGGATCCCGCCTTTTTTGCTACTCTCATGCTAAGCCTGCGATAGATTGTTTCAGATCTAGCTCGTACCCTGTCTCTTAATTGCCCGCCGCCCGCTCCCTTTCGCTAAACTCAGACATCTTGTCATGACTAGTGATAGCAACGGTCACCTCTCTACTTGTCAACACAGCAGCATAGGCCTGTCCATGCAACCACGACCCTTGTGACAAATCAAATCTATGCGCACCCCAGTGATCGTGCAACTGCTCCCCATACTGCTTTAACGTCCCGCACTGTCTTTCAACTGGCTGGAACGGTGAGACTGTCCTACGAGTGGTTAGTCAGGTGGTCGGCCCACCCATGTAGAGCTTCAGGCGATTGCCATTTACTCTTCCTTGGAAGGGGTCTCCATTGAGCTTAGCAAGCTGGACGACGCCTCCATCTATAACTTCTTTGACTACATAAGGTCCCAACCAGTGCATGCGGAGCTTACCAGGGAATTTGTCGAACTTGCTATCAAATAGTAATACTAGATCATTTTCTTTGAATGTGCACATCTTGATGTGATGATCATGCCAAGCCTTCTCTTGCTTCTTTTGTACTTGCTGATGAAATCCTGTCAGAAATCTCTCCTCCTCGAGTTCCTGCAGTTGTGCAATCCTCTCTTCTAAAGCTGTGCGGTCTGTCATAATTGTCGCTGCTGCTATTCATAAACTAGGTACAATGTACTCCATGGGCATGACGGCTTCCTTGCCGTAGACTAATCGGAAAGGTGTCTGGCCTGTCAACTTTTTGCATGTTTTTCGATATGCCCATAACATAGCAAATATGCGTAAATCCCAATCGTTGCACTGCGCATTACATACCTTGGTCAATGCTGTCTCCGAAATTTTGTCAAATGCTTCAACGGTCCCATTTGCTTGCGGATTGTATGGTGTACTCTGTTGATGGTATATCTGAAATTCCTCAGTGAGCGCACTGATATTCTCATTTAGAAAATGCATTCCGCATTCGCTCATTAGAATTTTCGGGCATCCAAATCGCGTTAACCCATTCTCGAACAAGAATTTCGTGGCTGTAGCAGCCATGCAGTCTTTAACCGACTATGCTTCTGCCCATCGGGTCAAGTACTCTATGGCTGTGATGATATACCGTGCCCCCATATTTCCTGGATGTGTGATCGACCCCACAAAATCGATTGCCCATTTCTCAAATGGTTGCAGCATCGTCTGTGGCTTGAGCGACATTTCATCCCTCCATGATGGTTTCCCAGTCCGTTGACACACGTTGCAGGCCCGACAGTACGCTTTCAAATCTTGATGTAGAGTTGGCCACCATAGTATGGTGCGAAGAATCTTTTGTGCTGTGGCGCGGCCCGCATGATGTCCTCCAGCAACCCCCCCTGTGCTTCAGCTAGAATCTATCCTCGCTCTAATTCAGGTACATATTTGCGTAATATTTCATCGTTGCCCATTTTGTAGAGGTTCCCTACAATAACAGTAAAATCTGTTGCACATATCACCAATTATTTCTTTTGCTAAACAGAATATCCCTATGGTGTGGTTCTTGTGGTTAAGAAATGGATTATATCCTCAAAATGGCCATCCGCGATGCACACCGCATACAGTTGTGCATCCGGTAGTCTTTCTTCTAACTTTTTGGGCTCTTCGCCGTTCTCAATCTAGGACATGTGATCTAGGCCTGCGTTTAAATGTCCCAGCTTTACGATGACTTCGAAGTCATATTCTTGAAATAATAGCAACCACCTACAAATGCGCCCCCCAACACAGGCTTATGCATTAGGAACTTTAGTGCTGATTGGTCAGTATACATCTTAAAGTGTCCTCTGAGCAAATAGTGGTGGTATTTTTGGAGCACGTATACCACGCCAATCCTTCTCGTTAAGTAGTGTAATAGTTCTTCTCAGCTTTTCACAATTGGCGACTTGCGAACATGATTGGGTGATCGATTCCTTTCACTCCTTCTTGTGTGAGTACCGCTCCCAACGCGATACACAATGCGTCAACATGCATGTGAAATTCGATGTCCCATTCTAGAAAGACCAAAATAGGGGCTGATGCCATCTTCTCCTTAAGCGTTTCTAGAGTTTTGTTACATTCTTCATTCCAGCAATACGTAGCATCCTTTTTGAGTAATTGTTCCATTGGTGCCGTGATTTGTTCGTAGCTTTTCATGAACTTCCGATGGTAACCAGTGTGTCCCAGTGTGGCGCGCAGTTGTTTGACACTTCGCTACACTTGTAGGTTGAGTATGACAACAATCTTTGCCGGATCCACCATCAGACCTTGCTTACAAACCACACGGCTGAGCAGGTTTTTGAAGGGGACGAGGAAAGTACACTTCTTTAGGTTAAGTGCAATCTGGTGCCATCGACAAGTATCCAACATTAACCGTAAGCTTGAGGTATGTTTCTTAACCAGCCCGAACATGGTCCAATCTTCAAGATATACTTCTAAGAACTTGTGTATAAACTCTTTGAAGGCCGGTACCACAACGCGTGAGAATATTTCTGGTGCATTCTTTAGTCCAAAAGGCATCACTGTATACTAAAAGCAGCGCCATTCAGTAGCGAACATTGTTTTACTCCTATCCTCCGTCGCAATATTGATCTGGTGGTACCCCGAGAAGCCGTCCGTAAAGGAGTAGGCTTCCTGTCCCCCTACATTTTCCAGTACTTCATCTGTAAATGGCGTCAGAAAGGGATCGTTAATGCATGCATCATTGAGCTTTTGAAGATCCACGTAGATGCGAATTTCACCTTTCTATTTTTTCTCCTGCACCACCATAGGACTTACCCAATTAGACTCCTCCACTGGTTCAATTATCTCGGCTGCGAGCATCTTGTCCAATTCTTCCCAGACCTTCACTTTGTATTTTGGTATCAATCGGTAAGGTTGCTGCTTGACTGGCTTTGCATCTAGCTTCAAGGTTATCTTCGTCACTCCCAAGTCACCGATGATCACTTTCAACTCCGTGATTTTAGTCGGGAATAAGTCTTGATATCCTCAAATAAATTCGACGACCTTTTCTACTGTGGCATCATCCCAATAGTCCCCAAGCATTGCATACTTCAACTCTTCCTCTGTTCCGATGTTTATTTGTTTCGTTTTCAACGGCACAGTGATGTCTGGATCCTCAATTTCTGGTCCGCAAACCTCGTGACTCCTCGCTGTTTCTGGAATATTGATATTCCTAGGATTGTCCTCATCATCTTTGATCTGCATATTGTAACATTCCAGGGCCTGGCTCAACTGTCTCGACCAGTCTAGCTGCACAATTTCTTCTGGTTCCAGTGGTATTTTGAAGATAGTGGCCTTCACCAACTGCAACGGGTCATCCACCGTATCCATCCATTGATCTTCAAAGAGGAATGTTAACAAAAAAACCCTTGCACAAGATATCCCATTCGCCTGTACCATGTCGGAGCTCAGTTTCAGTATGCCAGTTCCTTGGAATGACATCTAGGGTATGGTAAAATAAGTGTACCCACTCCGATTGAGGCTCTTCTCGATAGGCTCGGATCCATCTGGTAAGGTGCATGTGTGGGTCATCACGTCCATCATATTTCTCAGTTACCCGTAGTTCCAGGTTCCCAAATCTTATCTGCATCATGCACCTACAACTGCGCCAGTCATCGAAAGTTCCTTCATGTGTGCCCCACGAATGCACAAGCGTCGCGCGCAATGCCCATCGGAACGCATCAAACCATTGAGGCTATGGAACCACGGTTTCAAATTTGGTTATGAATTCCTCTACTACTGTGAGCCCATCATACATTGGGATTTCGCTGTCCTAAGCTTTGACGCAATACAATGAATTAGTCATCATATTGTAGTTTAACGTGGTTACCCCATTCAACCAATTATGACAATGTTCATCTTCCTCATCTGAATCTTCGATGCAAGATTCTGCATGCCTCCACAATATTCTTTATCCCACAGTCGGATTGACCCAATCTTGATTTCGTTTGGTAATTTTATAGATACAATCTAACTCATCATCACTTCATTCATCACGCATAGGCTCAGTGTAATGCGGTCCTTCAGCCGGGTCTAGTGAAATGGCTACGCATAGTGACTTCTTCTCAAATATCATTTTCCGCTTCTTTAAATTAATAACCCCATTCATATCCGTGGCCCAGTCTATCCCTAACAATGCAGGATATGGGCTACTTTCATCCATTATTTCTATTACCTCAAAGTTCATTCGGGTGCTCGCGCCTTCTATATCTATTGTAATTCCTTGCAGTCTTCCCATGGGCAGAATCTTTTGTTGATTCACCATTTGCAATTGAATAGGAGACCATTGTAGTGTGGGTTTTCCCATGCGTTCCCAAGTCTATTTAGGTAGTACATTTGCATCTGAGCCCAAGTTCAGAATAATTTGATCCATCTCAAAGTCACCAATCTGCGTCGTTAGTTGTATTTCTCGCCTAGTCCGCAATGCTTGTTTCCCAATTTTCGGACTACGCGAGGTTCCCTCGACCCTGTGTATCTAGTTATCCATTCTTGTAATCCTTCAACCACTCGATTGTCGTGAAACAATTTCATACATGTCTCTAAAAGGGTAGTTAGCATTGAGGGATCCCTCTCTAGCTCAGGTTGATCCTTACTACCTGGGGTAGAGACTTTCACAAACCTCTCCCTAGCTTCCAGATCTATTTCCTTACAAACCCAGACATTGTCCTTGGTCACTTTCCTCTTATCTTCCCCTATAGCTGCGCTACTTCTGAGCACCATGTTTATGTTGGGGTCTTCCTCGCGTGGTTTATCCCTCATCATTTGGACATTCTGTGTCATCGTCGGTTGCACTACCCTCTTCTCCCTTATCTGTGCTATCAATATGTGGTAATCTATCAATTTGTGATCAAACTGCTTGCAGTAAAGGCATGATATTCTGGTCAAGTTGATACAGTCCCACGCGTAGTGTCTTGGTCCTCCGTAGTTGTAACAGATTAGCTGCTTGGGACCCCTTCCTGGCCCCATTCCTCCCTGTCCTCGTCCACGTCCCTGGAACCCACCGCACACTATCGCCATGGCTGGATCTTGACCTCGCGGTTCAATATGCACTTTGTAGGCAGGTGACGAGTCCATTAATAATTGATAACTAGCAGTCTCGCTCCTCATGGCCCACCGATCTACAAACGTTTTAAAATAACTGCTGGGGGGCCTGGTTAAATTTTGGTAATAGGTGACAGTTGTTCATGTTGTGCTTTCCTCCCACTTGGCAGATTGTGCACCAGAGTGAGGGTGCTGCGCTTGGCCCTGCTTGTGCCTCTAGTCGCAATGGTGTTAGTCCCCCTGCTGCCACATAGTTCGCAAAAACTGGACAGTGATCCTTATCATGACCCTAGCTTCTACAATTTATACACCACACTTCCTCTTGGAACTCTGGCCGGGGCACCTTTTCCTTTTTTAAGTTCTGCATTTCTAAACATAGGTTTTGTCTTTGCACATGGATTTGTTGAACTCCCAACCCTAGATCATGTTTTGGAGTTTCATGCAACCTTATCGCTATCTCTAATGCTTCAACCTGGATTGAGATCTTTTGCTTTGATAGTGTCGTCATTAGATGTGGTGTCAATGACCCCACAAACCACGTGCAGTGCTGCGCATATGACAGTGTCATGTTTTCCTTGTGGATTGTACTTTTCAATCTCTGATCTAGATCCCATGGAGTTTCACCAGGCATCATTGCGATCTCTTGAACCCTATAATCGATTGCATTTCTGATTTTTGCCGGCTAAATTCTTTTTTCAATTCATCCCGGCTATCCGCTGTCCTCGCATTTGGGTGATCACTTGAGTACTTTATATACCACGTTAGTGCGCAGTCCTGCAGCGTGCTAACTAGGGTAGCCTTTTTGATGTTGTTGTCTGTAACTCTGTGCACTTCCCATACTGTCGTCACCACAGACCAAAATTGTTCTAGATCTTTGCTTCCTACTCCTTTGAATACTGGCAACTGAATCGTGCTCGTCATCTTTAACTACTAGTTTGTGCGTCGGTGCACTAGGACCTTCTATGAACTCGTATCGCTCCTAATTCAATCAATCCTCAGACTCTTTCTTCATAGGATTTCAGCATCCTGAGATCAGACATCCCTTAGGCAAATCCCGGTCCTGGCAACAGAACAATTTGTTGGCTTATATGGGCCTGACCCAGGTTTGGAAGAGTTATTTAACCAAACAAATCCCGCAGCTACCGGCCCTTTGAGCAACAGCCCATAGAGCATAGACTGAGGTCTCACCCGAGGTAGTAGGGGAGGGTGTTGGAACCAGGTTTCTGCACCCTTGGGATGTCTTGATGTGGTATGGAAGGTCCGCGCGCCGTTTTGTAGCCTCGCGCCACTCTGCTTCCGCATAGATCCAGAACAAGGAAATTCCTTAATATTTATTATTACTGAGTTTGTTACAGACCAGATCTACTTCTTATAGTCTTTAAGCAAACCTTTGATAGAGATAACCAGTTCTTGCACCCAGAAAAGTTATAGATTTGCATAAACTCATAATATAAGCATAAACGCGCAGATCAAACAGTTATATCAACCATAAATTAACCAGATCCACAATATTTCAGAATCAACATAGTATTTTAGAAAAAACTTATCTTTATTCAACTGTGTCACTAATACAGCTAGATTTACCCTGCGCACTCAGCCGTAGGGGTCCGTGCACACAACTACGGACTCTACCAGGCCTCTATGCACATAGTTGCAGAGCCTCTATCTACCCAACAACACCCTTGACTTGAATTTACAGACACAGAGATTACTGTCCTTACAAACCCATAGCACTTAGATCTATCAACAACAAAAAATACCTTTTTCCCCTAGAGCCACGCTCTATTTATAGATTCCCATGGTCCGCGGACCAAGGGTAGGCTGACTTACTTCCTATTATTCTATACTATTTCTTGGGCAAACAACCCGTTGACTCGACCTATTACATTTCTCGCTCTGCATATTTCAGAGATTTACAATATTATTATTCTAACTTATAGGCTTTAAGCCCCAAAACTATTATGCGGGACCTCCACTACCCAACACCTCATATCTACCCTTACTTTTTTTAAGACTTGGGAACCTAACCAAGTCCCGCCTTGACTACACCAACTTGACCATGTTATAGTTACAACTAGACTATGCCTTGTTCACCTAAGAATTGCCTATAACACATCTTAGGATACTCATGTTAATCTCAACTCACCCACATAACGAGTTACCAAGTCAAGGCTCACGTCCAACCATGGCCATAAAACAACTAAGAAACATAGTTTACATCTTGAAATGCCATAACACCTAGCACATCTAACAATCCCTTAGCCCTATGTGGCATGTGTTAGCATCCCCTGCATTTCTTGACATGTTTTTCACTCCTTAGCACACCCTATCACTCCCTGATATGCCCTCGCATTCTGGCATGCCTTGGCACTTCCTAGCATATAACCTTGTCACTGCCTCCTTAGAACACTTGGAACTCATTGACACTCCCTATCACATACTCTTATCTCTTCATTTCCATGCATTTTGAACTAGTCCTCCCTTGTGTTTCTATGCCACTCCCTAACATTCTTTGGATTGCATTGGCACACCTTGGCACCTTGCACATCTTGGCATGTTTCCCTGGCACTCTAGCATTCCTTGAAACTACCTAACATATCTTGACACTCCCTCCTTCCCACACCTAGAACTCACTAACACTCCTTGTTGCACACTCTTATTCATTCATTTCCATGTACTTGAAACTAGCGATCCCTTTTGTTTCCTTGGCACTCCATAACACTCCTTGGCATGCATTGGCAAACCCTAACACCTGGTACATCTTGGCATGTTTCCCTAGCCTCTAGCATGCCTTAGCACTACCTACCATACCTTGTTACTCCCTTAGCACACTTATATCTCACTGACACTTCCTGTCACAAATTATTTTTTGTTCATTTGCATGCATTAATTTGACCTAGTGCTCCCTTGTGTTTCCTTGGCACTCCCTAACACTTCCTAGAACATGTTGACACACCCTAGCAGCTAGAACATCTTGGCTACATGTCGTCCTAGTAATATGGCATGACTTAACTCAGCCTAGCATACCATGTCACTCTCTCCTTAACACACTTGGAACTCGTTGACACTCCCTATCACACACTCTTATTCATTCATTTCCATGCATTTTGACCTAGTGCTCCCTTATGTTTCCCTAGAACTCCCTAACACTCAACACACATTGGCACACATTGGCACACCTTGGCGCTTAGCACATCTTGGTATGCTTCCCTAGCACTCTAGCATGCCTTGGTACTACATAGAATACCTTGTCACTCCATTCTTATCACACTTGGAACTCAATGACACTTCATTTCCATGCATTGAAAACTAGTGCTCCCTTGTGTTTCCTTGGTACTTGGTGTTAACACTCCCTAACATGCATTCACGCCACACCCTAGCACCTAACACATCTTGGTGTGCCTTAGCAGTTTTCTTGTCTTAGCATGCCTAACACACCTTGGAATTGTCTAGCATGTGTTAGTACTTCCTGGCATTCCCTGACACACCTTGGCACTCCCTAATTGTCATGCCCTCATAGATAGCTTTACTATTTTTGTGACTTGGGAATCCAATCAAGTCATTGGAAAAACAATGTTGTGCCCAACCCAAAGTCTCCTTTGTCTGAAATTTCTTTGAGAAACCCCTTATAATTCTAACCATAGGCTTGCCTCCTACAATTCCTATTCTAACCTTCTCTTAACACACTTTTTCCTTGAGACACTTGGAATTCAGTGACACTCCTTGGCACACACACTTATTTGTTCATTTCAATGTATTTTGACCTAGTTCTCCCTTGTGATGCCCTAACACTCCCTAACATTCCTCAATATGCATTGGAAATGTTCGACATGTGTTAGCATGCCTTTTCATTCCTTGGCACGCCTTGAGACTCCTTATCTATAAAGCCCTCATAGCTACCCTTACTTTTTTTTGGGACTTGGGAACCCAACCAAGTCTTGCCTCGACTACAACAACTTGACCAAGTCACATTTACTACAACTAGACTATGCCTTGTTAACCTAAGAACTGAGTATAACTCATCTTAGGATACTCATGTATAATTTCAACTTATCCAACTTAACAAGTTACAAGTTACCATGTCAAGGCTTATGTCCAACTATGGCCATAAAACAACTCAGCAACATAGTTTAAATCTTGACATGCCATAACACGTGGCACTTATAACAATCCCTTGGAACTATGTGGCACGTGTTAGCACCCCCTACATTCATTGGCATGATTTTGGAACTCCCTAGAACTCCCTAACATGCCCTGGAAATTGTTGTAGCAACTACAACCACCCTCCAAAATTTTGCCTTAGCTTCGTTTTGGAGCCTCCCTATCAACCTTTCATAACATCATGTCTTGACTTGTCAAGTACACAAGCTTCAGTAATTTTCTTGTAGAATGATAACCTATCCATTAAAGCTTGTTGCATCCCCATCATAGGCTATTTCATCATACTTGGTCCAACTGTAGGTTGAGCATCTCCCTCAAGAAATTGCGTAATTATGGAGGGCAACTAGCCTTCCCTCCCAAAATTGCTCAATTCTGTTTGGCAGCCTGCTGGGCTCCAAAATTGCGCAAATCTACCTAACATTGTTCACTGAGAAAATTACGTAATTCATCCTATCAGGGTTGTTCAGCTAAAAAAATTGCACAATTCTATTAGTAGTCAGCTGCTTCACCCAAAAATTGCACAATCCCTCTAGGCAACCAGCCCAATTCCCTCCCAGAAATGCACATTTTTCCTCCCAGCTGAGCAAAACATTGCATGTGCAGTTGACTTGACTGGTTCTCTCTGGGACCGAGCAAAACAGATTTGCATGCATGGGCTTCTCTTCCCAAGGCAACATGTAAAGGCATCCCTTGTTTAAGGGATCTATTTTTAGCAGCTAGAGGTTACATGCAAGGATCATCTTAGAAACCTCCTGCCAAGTGTCACTTTTCCTAGATTTGTGGCATGCACGTCACAACCTCGATCTTATCAAAACTCATCAACCTGATGCTATAGAGCTAATTCCCCACATCCATCTTACAGCTCTGACATCCCACTTTGAATCTAGGAGTCTTTCGCATATTTAGCTCAATTGTTTTGGGGTAAGCCCATTTTTCATGTCTCGTGTTGCGTTTTTGGCGCTTTTTGTGTTTCGCTTCGTACGAATATTGTCTGCTTGATTTTAGCAAATGCTTACTGTCATTTTGATACATACTAACTTGTACTAACATTGTTTCATTTTTTGTTAACATCTCACCGCTGTCACATGCATGACACTGTTTTGCAAGAACGGTCGTTGTTGTAATGACTCACTTCACACATATTCATGCTTTCCCATTTTTTGAATCCTACACTTTTTGTTTGCATGAATGATTATTCACTCTCATTTGCACTCATCTCACCATGCATTCAAACTTCTCATGTTTTCAGTCGCCCGTTGGCTGGACTGGGCTGCCTTAGCCTAGACCGTGTCTTGCCCAGCTAGCACTGTGCATTTCCAGAAGTGAAGGCTCTGCCTTCCCTCTAGAAATTGTACAAGTCTAGTGAGGCATTGACCTCCAGGCTTGCATTGCACAATTCTTGGAGGCAGTATTGTGGGGTCGTTAATATGCCATGATTATTGTCACTTGTGAACGTTTATTCCACCCATTTCCACCATTCTTCATCATGTCATTTATTATAATTTATCATTTAAATCCATTTTATAAATGATTTATGCTCTCATGGATGAATATTATTTATTCTCCTTTATTTCTAATAAATTGATTATTATGCATTATTTTACCAATGATAGTTCTAATAAGTTGGTTATAACCTTATTTACCATTTTTAGCCTCCAAAGTAACTTCTAGATTGAAGATTTGATTTTTAAATCAGCCAACTCAGAAATTCGCTGGTTTAAGGAGTGACAGTTTTGCGGTTAAGATTCTGAGCAAATGAAGACGAATTTGGAAAATCCGGAACATGGGTTTTGTCCAGAACGGGCCCAATTATTTTTCTAAAGAACAGTTTGCCCAAATTCGGCCTGTACAGGGAGACACGCAAGGTTCTTTGAGCACGATTTTCGGAGATTTGCTGTTGCGGCCGCCCTCCAAATCTTAGCTGCAAAGCCAAATACGCCCTGTTCTTGTTGATCAGATGGTTGGAATCAATCCTATTTTGTAAAACAAATCATGATTGTAATTATCTATGCTCTGATATTTGTCTATTTAATGAAACCAAAGATCAGAGGACGGGGGAGGATTGTTATTTGTAATTTTACAGTTTCAGAATAAACGTTGATCGTTGAGGCTCATTGAGACCTGATTTTGTTATACTTTGTGGATGCGATTAATATAGAAGACTTGGTGTTGATTCCGTCGCTGCACCTGGAGTAACTCAAGGCAGTGTTCCATTGGCAGCCAAGGGCCCGGCTCCGAAGGACACTTGCCTTTGTATCATTATATGGTAATCTGCGTGTGGATTGTTTATCTTTATTACATAGCAATCTGATACATCTTTTATGTGATATGCTATGCTTCGTTATAACTGATATCCGAATGAGTTCTTTATGTCATGTCTCTGCATTTATTCAAATTGCATCTTTCAGCTATTTCCATAGCAGGATATTGGTATGAATATTATCATCATTAGATTCACGTGAAATAGTATTTGTAAGACTTGAAAGCAATATTACTTCAGAAACATAGTCATATCATCCATTACTCTCAGATTGCTGCAATAGTCTAGAACGTGTACATCCATTTGAGTTTGCTGTTTCAATTCATATGATTAACGTTTCCTGTTATGATAGTTTGTTGTTCCATTTACTCATTGTTGTTCCATTTGATAACTGTTGTTCCATTTACTTTCGCTTATCTGCCTTTGTTGCTTTCGTGTGATACCAGGCCTAAGGCTGTCGTGAGCCCAGCAAGACGCTGCCTGACTCCCAGACCTATAAGTCCATGCTTTGGTTTCTTTCTTTATCAGTTTCTAAAGGGAAGGGTTATTGTTTCTGTACCCTTGACTGATTAACTGCTCTGTGTGATTTTATCTTTTGAGTTGGTTTAGTTTTGGTGTGGGAGGAGGATCAAGGCTGTCGTGAGACACAGCAGACGCTATTATGCTCCCAGATCCATGATCCATACTCCTTTTGCATCAATTTCTAGAGGAATGAGTTATTGCTACTATATCCTCGATTGATGGTTGTTTGAATGAATGATTTAGTTTAAGACATTTCAGTTTCTTGTTGTTTCAATTAGATTTATCTTTCAAGCATTCATTTACTTTTGGGTTTTAAGAACTATACTGCAAAACATTACTCTTACGTAAATAGCCGCCTCAGACAGAGTACACTCTTGAAATAAAAAGTCGTCCCTGGGTTGACAATTAATGTGAGGTAATTAGGTGTTAAAAAGACCCTTTTTATCGCTCCACAAGTATCTCGTTGGCCCCAGAAATTGTGCAGTGTTGTTTTCTAGTTGCATGTCATTGCTGACTAAAATTGCACATTGCATAGTTTCAGTCCTCAGCAAGCCAAGCTAGAGTGTGCATTGCGCAGTTCCAATAATTAGTCAGCCTCCTGACAGCCCAGATTGTGACTTTCGTAGTTTTGGGACCTCGTCTCCTGACCTTCTGGTGGAAATTGTGCAACCTTCATGATTAGTCACACATGTATGTTGCAAGTTAGTTCTCAAGTTCATTTTGGTTTTCGACTGACATATTGCTTGCCTTGAGTGTTGCCATGTCTCTAGGTATCACAGGTGTTCATCTACCTCTCAACAGCACAAGTATAATGGCCTTCAAGAGAGCAGAGTCAAAGGACATCGTTGAGAGCACAATGTGGGTTGCGGCCAAGCAAGTGTCTATGAGTGTGCCTACCTATGAAGACATCAAGTTTTTTGTAGACAAGGACATCAAGGTAAGATGGCAACAACATCAGAACAATCAACATCATAATGAGCAACACCATCAACAACAACAGAAGGCAGCACACTTGCATGTGACGAATGCAAGAGGAAGGTTGTTGACAACATAGAGGCAGAACAAATTTGCAAGCTCGATCAGATCCACTTGTGATGAGAGAAACTTTGGAGGTTGAGGCTATGAGGAGACGATGTGACAAGGTGATTGTGCAAGAGCAGAGAAAAGAACAGAGAAGGAGTTGCAAGTGATGAAGCAACAAGTCAGGGAAGAACAAGAGTTGTATAGATGATAGAATGAGTTGCAGCAGGAATAGGTAGAACAATGGGCGCAACATGCACTCACGGATGAAACTATGCATGTACAAGTTAAAGATCCATCCCAGAAGCTGGCACAAAGTAGACATGGTGATCATTATTGTTGATCGCATGCAAAGGAATTCAACAGCATGCATGTCATCGTGTGCACGCATGTGATCCCACCCATTCATTACACTCACTAAGGCAAACACAAGAAGAAAGTCCAACTGGAGTTGAACATGTAGTTGATAGTTGATGTGCATGACCACCAGCACACACTACAAGGTCAACATCGACACTATGCATCAGTGTGTTTCCGGTTCAGCCGCACCGAAGAAGACCATGCGCATGTTAGCAAACGAGTTGGATGGAGGAGCCACACCAATGCACCCGGATGCAACGGAGGCAATAGTTCACTTCAACAAGATGTCACCATGGAGTGCATGCACACCATCACGGACAACCAAGCTTGGCATCAGCTCACCACCTTCGCCATCAGAAGAATGTCAAAGAGTTGGTCTCACCACAACGGACCGAGTGTGAGTGATTTCTTGCATGGCTTTCTCAAGTCATTTTGTCTGACATGGGCACATGTGCATTGTAATGTAACATCTTGTCAAGTGGAAGTTCAAGTGTCGATAGTTGGATGTAACAACCATAGAGTAGATGAAGGGTCATGAGGGTAGATGAACTGTCACAAAGGGGAATGTCAAGGGTCACCCCACCCTTTTTTATAAATAGAACCTCATAACTCATTGTAAAGGATTTTGGTCAGCCAAGCTTCCGATAAGACTATCTTGGAGAAAGCTTGGACAATATTGTAATGAGCCTTGGCTTCTCCACTGCATAGAGGTAGTATATTTCTTTGGAGGAGCAGGCAGTTGTGGCTGTAACGTTCCACTATCGGAACTAGTGGTTGGACATGGATGTATTGTATGGGTGGAACTTACTCTTAATATAACAAGAACCAACACGTTTCATGCATATGTTGTATTGCATTCTATGTTATCTGGTTTACTCTAAATGATATATGTATTGGTTTTTTTATGCATGCTTATATAGCTATGTATGTATGTATGTATGAATCTTTCTGAAATGCGTTGTTGGCTTAACCATCATTTTGAATTTCTTGCTAACTTGCCTTCCATGTTGTGATGCATATTCGCTCGTGTGTTCCCTTCTTAACTGTGTGCTATCACAAGTTTCCAAGGTGCACACTCATCTCAACCCCCATGTGTTAGAACCTCTCATGCACCTTCCTTGGCTCATTGCAGTTGTGTTGGGATGGGATCCCCTAGGGTCAATTTTGGGGAAAAATCCCAAGTTTTGGGGCAAAAGCCCAAGTTTTGTTGTATAAAATGTAAAGTCTCTGCAAGTTGTGTTCGCGAGCACGTAGTTAGTTAAAGTGTCATAAAGGGTTTTGCCCTTTTTTTATGTAAGTTAAGTCATCTTTTGAAGGACCATGGGATTTTATAAATAAGTGTGTCTTAGGAGGTCTAAGAAATAAAGGATGATGAAGACAAATGTAATGGGTCAATAGAAGGGAGATCGTAGAAGTCTTAGAGTAGAAGAAAGGCTCTATAACTATGTGCATAGAGGCTTAGAGTAGAGTCCGCAGCTGAGTGCGCGGACCTCTACAGCTAAGTGCACAGGAAAGTCTTAAGTCTATAAGCAGAATTGAAGTATTAATAAAGAGATTATTCCATATATTCATGTGTTTTGTTTGCTTAATCTATTTTACATGGATACATTTATATTGTGATAAATGATGGGTTTATGAAATAATATTGTATTGATGTGTGACTTTACATGATTTTATTTTTATATGAACACAATTGATGCTAACTGTTTATGCGAATATTATCTTGTTGTACGTTGGAGTTATTGAACACTTAAGTCGATCTGAGTAATTACTGGGTTATAAGTCATCTTTGATACATGTAAGTAGTTGATTCACCTATTCTGGGTTTGCAAAAGATAGTCGTAAGCGTTCACAGAGGTATAGAAGTTGATTAAGGAGAGTTATATTGATAAGCCCTAAAGGATTATCAATTTGCACGAAGGCAGATTTAGGGAATAAAATGACATTACACTGATCTCTTGGTGCAGAAACTTGGTTCCAGCATCTCCCCATACTGCTTCGAGTGAGACTTCAATCCGTGCTCCACAGGTTGATGCTAAAAGGGCTAGTAGTGTAGGGATTTGTTTGGCAAAACTAACTCTGAACCTGGGTCAAGACCCACTAAGTCAACAAATGGCTCCGTTGTTGGAACCAGGATCTGCATAAAGATATGTGTGATGTCATATCACTGGAATCTGACCAAGAAAGAAATTGAGGAGTGGTTGGATAGAAATATCCATGAATTTGTGATGCAAGAAAATAGAAACCCATGCCTGACGAAGGAATAGTGGTTGGACAGATATTTGTACACAGAAATACATGAGATCTTCTTCAGCACCTTCCTAATCGAACTATACAAGTGGATCGCTAAATTGGCAGATGGCCAAGGAAGGCGGAGGCTTGATGGTCCAATAGTGTGGACCCTGGAGCTAGTACAAAGATTAGAAGCTTTTGAAGATAAGCTCACACATGTTGTCAATCACTGGCTTGATCGAGTCATAGGAGGATTCGTGACAAAGTTCTCAGTCGATACCTCAGTCAGCTACAACGAAGCAAAGCGGTGTTGTTTCAAGGGACCACGAGTTAAGTATTTGAGATCTTTGAATACTTGGATTAAGATGCTCTTGTGTGAAAAGTGGGTTATGCCATTACCTTGATGTTTGGAGCTACGCGAAGTGGAAAGTTCTTCAGGGATAGAGGAAGAACATGCCCTGAATATAGCCTGCTAATTGAGCCCCCTCTGAGTGATGATGAGGGAGAAACATAGGCCTCACCACAGAGGGATGTCTAGTTAATAAGGAAAGGGTTTCCATGAATACCTCATCCACACCACCTCCACCTTCACCTCCACATCATACACCTTCACCCACTCCACCACCACCTCTGCCACCATTCAATATGTCAAATACAATGAAATTTCCCATTTTCAAGGGCTTGGGAAATGAGGACCCGAACCAGTTTTGGTTCATTGGTTCGTTATAGATGATCATATGAAGAAAGCACAGTTGCTTACTGCTCTACAAGATCGCGCGTTGACGTGGGACATTAAGTACTGCATTGATAACCTGGTGGCGTTGTTGGCGGACACTCAGACTGCTCTAAACAAGGAATTTGGTAGGCCTAAATCTAAAACACAGTCGGTAGTGGGGTTCAAGAAAATCACGATGAGGATAAATGAAACACCCTGGGAGCTAGATAAGAGACTATAGTGCAGAATCCATGAAGTTAATATGAATCTAACAGACGGTTAGCACCGAGACTAGTTTATAGCTACACTCTTGCCTCACTTAAGGATTGCTCTGTCACAACAAAAGATAGGAATGCAGGAGGAAGCGCTAGAGATCGCAATGAGATTACATGAGACACCTATCCAGGACGCGATGTTAGATTCATGCAGAGTTGCAGAACCTCTGCTTGGAGTTTTAGAGCTTGAAAAAGGAGAAAGCAGCTTGGCCAGAGATGCGTGAAGAAGTTTGGTGCCTCAAGTGTAAGAACCAGGGGCATGATAAGGATCATTGCCCTACTTTCACGAATTATATGCCAGGAGGAGGGCCCATGCCTCTGAGGTAGGAAGCCCTAGCAAGACCAAGTACAGGGCTCGCACTGTGGTGCACTATCTGTCAAGTAGTAGGAGAACACGTAACATACAATTGCCACTTACTGCAAAAAATTGTACAAACGTCGCAACAGTTATTCTGCAACTTTTGTAAATTGGTAGGTCATGATGAGTGTAACTGTCATAGTTATGAATTAATGATGGAAAGAACACCCGCGTATCGGATGCAAACAAAAACTCGGCCTCTGGACCAAGGCACCAGGGGAGCGCACAGAGGATATTAAGGATGTGGACGAGGCTGAGGAGAAGGAGGACCTGGTAGAGGTTGAGGGAAAGTTATTTGATATAATTGCGGAATGCCAAGACACTATCTGCGGGAGTGTATGATCCAGACACACTTGTCATTCCAATATTGTACTCAATTTTACCATGCAGTAGAAGAATTCCCTATATTGATAGCTAAAATGAAGGAGAAGAAGGCACCGCCTCAGTAGCCTACCCAGAACCTGTAGATGATGAGGGTAGAGCCTCGCAAAGATAATACTAATGTCAATATCATGTTGCGAATTGGTGTGACGACTAGTGATGATAAGGAAAAACAACCTGAAGAAGGTGGATGGGTCTGCAAAGCTCCATAAAAAGAAGTTGGGTTTAATCTAGAGTGCACAAAGGAGACATTCATGGAAGCAAAGAAAAGCTTCGCTGAAGCCTATACCTCAAGAAGTCTGGATAGGCTATCGGAAGAAGTTGACCCCTCCATGCTTACTACTTTCTTGGATGCCTACATGAAACTGCTGCACGACAATAGGGCTGTGAAAGGATTATAGGAGTTGATAAATAAATGTGCTAGCAGGGATAATGCGTCTGATGGGCATCGCACGGTCAAAAAGATTGGCAGACATAAGACAGAATAGGACACGAGATGAGGCTGACCATGCAAATAGGAGAATATGAGATGGATCAAGTTATTTTGGATCTAGGGTCAGATGCGAATGTTTTTCATAAACAACACTTGGGAAAATATGGGGAGGCCTGTGCTGCAGTGGTCTCTGATTCAATTAAGAATGGAAAATCAACAAAAGATTATCCCTATGGGGAGATTGCATGGAGTAACTATAGATATAGAAGGGGTGAGCACATTGGCTGACTTTGAAGTAATAGATGTTGTTGCCAACAACAATCCATATCCCACACTCCTTGGAATTGATTGGGCTATCACCATGAACGGGGTCATCAATTTGAAGAAGCAGACAATGTCATTTGAGAGGAAAATGCTTCGCGTAGTAGTACCATTGGACACTACAGAAAGACCCTGCTATACTGAACTGGTTGACGACTATGAGTAAAGCAATGATGATTTGGACCAGATCTATAGGATAATAGCATGAGACCAAGATTGGGTTAATCCAACCACCGACGGAAAAATTGCATGGGACCGCAAAAGCTCCTGTACATTAGATTTGGACGAAGAATTGGAGCACTGGTAGAATAGGTTACATGAAGTATCTACGTTGTGATGTAATATGACGACTAAAACTTTGCGCTATGTATCATCTGAGGTAAGAAGTTTTTGTTATTATGATGGTCTAATTGATGTGGATAAATTTTTGGATGCATTTGAAAGGGAAGTGTCTGAGAAGCATCGCTTCCAAGTGTTGGATTTGGTGCTGCGTGCTACACCTGCACGGTCGTGGGGTACGCAAAAAGATAGTTTTTAAGAATGGTGTGACTGTAGGAGGATGATGCTGATGTGATTTGGTCACCCCAAGGTACGCTTGACTGAGAAGTATGATGGGAGAGATGATCCGTGCGATCATTTGGCAAAGTGGACTAAGGTTTATGGAATGGAGCTGCAACCAGAGTGGGTGAATATTTTCTGCCACACTTTGGATATCATTCCTATGAACTGGTATTTGGAAACAGAGCTCTGCCATGGCACCAGAATGGGATATTTTAATAGAAAGGTTTATGAGGACATTCAACTTTGAAGATGGATTCGAAAGTATTGATGAAGTGTTGTAAGAAGTTAAGGCAACAATCTCCAAAATTCCATAGGATCCCTTGGAATTGATTCAACCAGATTGGAGCACCCAGCTGCGTCATGTGCTGGAATGCTATAATATGATTGTTGAAGGGGAAGATGAGGATCCAAGGAATATTAACATCCTTGAAGCAGAAGGCCACTGCGAAGTAGAGGGACCGTAGATAGAGAACCTCGACATCATTGCGCCACTGAAAACTAAGTAGGTAAACATTGGTACATAAGCAGAACCGAAGTTTGTGAAGATAGGGGACTACTGGGATGATGCTATAGTGGATAAATTCGTTTAGTTGCTCCGCGAATATCAGGATTTATTTCCCACAAAATTTTCTGACTTGAAAGGCATCATAGGAAATTTGGGAGCGATGAAAATAACTTTGAAACCAGACATGAAGCCTGTTAAGCAGAGGCCATATCATCTTAATCGCACATACAAGTAAAATGTCTGCTTGGAGTTGGATAAGATGCTTGCAGCAGGTATTATTGAACTAGTAGAGTAATTTGATTGGGTAAGTCCAATGGCCATTTAGGAAAAGAAGCAGAAGGATGAAATAAATATTTGCGTAGATCTCAGGAAGCTTAACAATGTTGGCATTCATTATCCTTTTCCAACTCCATTCACAGATTAAGTAATGGATAAAACTGGTGGGTAGGAGGCCTATTCATTCACTGATGGGTTCTTTGGATACCATCAGATAAAGATTGCTCCAAAAGATAGGAGTAAGACCACCTTCGCGATAGAATGGGGATGTTTCCAGTATACAATAATGCCTTTCAGACTTAGGAATGCGCTGACGATCTTCTCGCGTGTGGTATTCGTAGCATTCAAAGAGTTCATTAACAAGTTCTTGGAAGTCTAGTTCAATGACTAGACAATGTTTGGGCTAGTCAAGCGCCATGTAGACAATCTACGTTGAATGTTGGATACATGCTGAAGGTATCAGATTGTGCTAAACTTGAAGAAATGCTTGTTCTAAATCCCTTTCCGAATCTTGTTGGGTCATTTGGTGTGTAGGCAAGGACTTATGGTGGACCTTGCTAAGATCATGGTAATAATCAATTTGAAGGTGCTAAGGAGTGTTAAAAAGCTGCGTGCAACATTGGGCCATATTATCGGAAGTTCATCAAAAGTTATGCTCAGATTACTGCACCTATGAAAAAGTTACTGAAGAAGGATGCTACCTTCTGTTGGGATAAAGAATATCAGTGCAACCTAGATGTACTGAAGGAGAAAATGGTCACCGTGCCTCATGTATTGCATGAGGAGTAGTGCTAACACAAGCTGGTGATGGAGAATTGGATCACCCTATAGCGTTTGCGAGCAGAAAGTTGTGTAAGGATGAAAGGAATCACTCGACGAAAGAGAACGAAGGCTTGGCTATGGTGTACGCATTTCGAAAGTTCAGACATTACCTTCTAGGCAAACATTTTAAGATGTACACAGAACATTCTACATTGAAATATTTATTTAATAAGGCTGTGTTGCGGGGGAAAATATGTAGATCGCTGCTGTTTTTTTAGGAGGATGATTTCTATGTAATTATGAAGCTAGGAAGGTGGAGTGCGGGGCCATACCATCTATTGCACATTGAAATAGGAGAGGATACTATCAATTTGGAGGAAGGGTTTCCCAACGCACAACTCTTCGCGGTACATGTAGTGGATAATCACTTTACAGACATTATCCACTTTCTGACCATATGGACAACTCCAGAGGGATACACCAGTGAACGAAAGAAATAATTGGTGCTGCGCGAGGTAGAGTTTTCTGTAATTTCAGCCCATTTATATAAGATGGGATCAAATGAAATACCTCGACACTATGTGCACGAATTTGAAAGAAACAATATCATCGCTGAGTCTCATGAAGGAGTTGTGGGAGGGAATTATGCAGGAAAAGCAACAACGCAAAATATTTTGTGTGCTGGGTTGTGGTGGCTGACGCTGCATAAGGATTCTAAAGCATATTACAGGGCATGCGTTGCATCTCAGAGGATGGGCATGCCATCATGGATGGATGAGTTGCCTTTGAATCCGCAGGTGTCATTGCAGCCATTTGAGAAGTGGGAAATTGATTTTGTAGGGCCAATTTAGCCTCCAAGAAAGAAGACAGGTGCACGGTATATCATCACCACGATCGAGTATTTGACCAGATGGGCGGAGGCATAGCCTATGAAGGACTGTACAAGGGAAACAATGGAAAAATTATTATTTGAATATGTGTTGACCAGGTTTGGTTTCCCAAAGGTATTGATGAGTGATCGCGGAACACATTTTCTCAAAGAAACGTTTAGCATGCTAACAGAGGAGTTCCAAGTTTACCATTAGAAGAGTGCAACATACCATCCTCAGGCCAATGGAACAGTTGAGACTTTTAATAAGATATTGGAGAATGCGCTGACAAAGGCTTGTAATGCGCAACGAAATGATTAGGATGTGCATGTACCAACAACGTTATGGGCTTACAGAACTACCTGTAAGAAGATTACTGGTCAGACACCTTTTAGGTTGGTCTATGGCATAGAAACTGTGATGCCTATGGAGTGCATTGTGCCTAGTCTACACATAGTTGCCTTCATAGGAATGGCAGACTGTGGAGCCTTTGAAGAAAGGCTCACACAACTAATAGAGCTTGAGGAAGATAGGTTTTTGGCTGGATTGCATCAGCAGGTTCAGAAGGGACGTGAAAAATCTTGGAACAATCAGCACATCAAATTTCACACCTTCAAGGTAAATGATTTAGTTTTATTATGTGAAAGTAAGTTTGATAAGTTTCTAGGAAATTTTTAGATGCACTGGCTGGGGCCATATGTTATCAAAGAGATTATAGATGGTTGAGAAGTTCACCTTGTGAAGTTAAATGGAGATCCATTTTTGGGAAGGGTAAATAGAAGCCGATTGAAGCCATAGACTAGGAATCTGACCCAATGACTAATGACGGTAGCATAGTCTTAGTGCTCTAGGCAGCTGCAAGGAGGTGTAGGACTATAAACTACACTGCCTAGTTTGTAGAGCTACGTGACAGGAAGTCTATGTGAAACATGATGGTGTCATAGTACTAGACGAGGCACAAAGGGGGTTGTGTTATAGGGGGAAAGACCACGTAGTGTAGCTAGAAAGTAACTGTTACAGTCACTGTTCATGATTTGAGTGCTAGGAGACAGTTACGAGGAGTGGAGGGGAAACGTTTAAGGCATTTAAGACTGAATTTAAGAGTGAAATCTTGGAACATCTGCTGCCAATTCAACATTTATGGACAGATTTTGGGGGAACGGTTGGATTTGAATTCGAATTCGCTTATAAATTATGAGTGGTCATCCAGTGAAAGACACTTTGCACTCTTAGAATTTATGTGTTGAGTTTCTGATTGTATATGAATCCTCAGGTTTACGCTGATTTAGTCACTTGTTTTGTATTTGAGAAGTTACCCGAGGACACCTAGCACTTCATTCTCAGCATGATGTCGGGACCAGGAGAGACCGCTAGCACTGTAGGCACTATCGCCTCTGAAGGAGCTGCTCCAAAGGTAATGAGTATGGTGGTTCCAGTTGTAGTGCCTACGGTGCCGAGGTCGCCTAGGCTGAAGCCTACGCTGGTGAGAGAGGTCCCTAAACCAAATAAAGATAAGCAAAATAAGCTGGTGCCAGTGCGCGAGTCATCGAGGAAGCATGCTGCTAGATAGGCCTAGAGGAAAGAAAAGTGGAGCACGAAAGAGAAGGGGAAAGTGGTGGATCTGGCGGCTGAGTAGGGCGCAGAAGATATAGACACTGAGGGGTGGATCCTATATCTAAGTTGTAGAAGTATATCCCTCCATGCAAGGAGAAAGTGAAGGTACGTAAGGACCCAGATGCAGGACAATTCCTCCTCAACAAACCCCTGTTACCAGAGAACCTAACCTTTGAAGGTCCGCACTTGGCACAGATCTTGCATTTGAAGCTAGAAGATTGGGATTTGGTGGACCACAAGTGTTTCCCCCACCTTGCTATAGATACCTACATGAAGAGGGTCTTCTACAAAGAGTTTAGTGTCACTATACTGGAGCCTGCGGAGTGGATTCGCGGAGTGAACCAGTTGGGGTTGTTAAACCTGTTGTGGGTGCCCCACTACCACCGCTCCAACATAAACTGGATAATCATTAAGTAGTTGTTGTGCCTGGTGCATGATGGGTGCTTGTGGTTGAGCTCATCGATCCCCATCACTGATATGCTGATCCATCAGATCATGCTATTGCCACACTCAGGGTTAAATCCAACCAAGGAGCTTGGCAAAAAGATGAGCGAGTGCGACCTCGCTTAGAAGATGAAGGACAAGTTAAAACTTGTGAAGAAGCCACGGGGGTACTCTATTACCTCAATCACTGACCCTGCAATAAAGGTTGCCACACAGATTTTGGTTGGCAAGGTTATGATAAAATTTCGCGTGGAAGAGGTTTTGGCACCATTGGTTTCTTTGGTTGCACAATGCTTGGAAGGCATGCAGTTCAACTTGGCGTGCTACATGTGTAGTGAGTTCCTCGTGAACTAAAGAGAGGCATAGGACAAGAGTAAAACATTCCACTATTCATGATTGTTGCTCTCGATTTTGCTGGTCACCTAGGATTTACTAGAGGACAGCCAATTTCCTCTTGTAGAGAACGCTTTTATGGAGGCTTTGAATTTTGAATATCTATGGGCCGCAAAATATGCTGCGCGAGTCACTGAGACCAAAGTGTTTTGGGTGCTAATGGAGGTGAACTAGAAGCCGCAGTTGTCACCAACCGTGTTTGAACAACTTTCAGGATACGCATAGTTCAAAGCTGGCTTCCACCATGTATACATCCGGGCGCGTGTTAGTGTCCAACCCTAACCCCCTTATTTATGTAATAGGGTTGAGTCATAGTTATAGTTAAGTAAAGAGTCAATAAAGCCCATATTAATAATTGTAAGTGGTTGACCCACATTTAAAAAAGGGACCATAGTTAGTTGCAAATGGGCCATGGTATTAGTTAGATGGTATTAATAAGAACCATGGTACTATACCATGGTATTTCATGTATGAATCCTATATAAAGGATACCAATTCCCCTCGAGGAGTGTTGTGTCTTATTTTGTAATTGAGCCCAACTCTATTGGAGGTTGCCCCCTCGAAGAGGCAAGTGAACATTGCTTTCCTTCTGAATAATAAAATACATGTTGTTATCTCTTATTGTTCTATGTTCTAGGTATATTTCTTCGCATCTTTGGTATTCTGGTATCTTCTCACATGTCAAGAGCATAGTAGCGGGGAAGGATCTGGAGCAAAAATGGTTCGACCTACCCTACCTTACTACATATGACGCTATCGAGGAGGTCATCAAGCATTGGCTAACAGATTGGAATTCTCCTTCTAATTTCGCTGCAAGAACTAACAGTTCACGAAGAAGAAAAAGAAGGATGCCGCCAAATAGAAGGTTTAGCAGTTGGCTGAGAAATGAAGGAAAGAGGCTAAAGAGAATGCCCAGGTGGAAGTAGAATGCATAGCGAAGAATTATGAAGAACAAGAAGAGCGTAGCTCCAAGCGGAGTGATAAGTCTCCTTCACCCCAAAATGAGGAGGAAGAGCAGCTAGAGCAGGGTGGCGATGGTAAGGATGAGCAGAGCACTCCCTTTCGAGTGAAGCGGTATAAGGAGCAGGAAAAGGAAGGGCTGCGGAAGAAAACAAAAGCCACCAAGCCGTTGTTGGACCCAATTACTTTTACCGATGACGACCTAGATGAAATAGTTGATAAGGTGTGGGATACCACCATAGAATTGCTACCACAGTTTGAGCAACAACAAAAGCAGACACTGAGCACCATTCAGAAGGATGTGCATGAGCTGCAGATTCAGACTAATAGGATCCAGGTGGGTGTAGGGCAGAGCAACATAGCATCAACAAGTTTGGCACCAAGAGCCACTCAAGCCATCGAGATGGTTTGGTCACTAGATATCCGGGAAGTCACACTGCCAGATGGATCTTTGAGCATGGAGGTGACCACTGACAAGGCTATTGTTAGCTCTCTGAAGAACATCAGCCTCAACTTGGCCATGCTCCCCAGGGAGTTTCTTCACACGCTGCAAGTAGGTGTGATAGCAGAGGTTAAAGCTCGGGAGCAGCACACACTGAGCCTTATAAGCGAGTATAGGGTAAACAACAAATTGATGTTCATTGAGAAATCAACGGCGCTGGAGGCACAAAAGAAATTCTAGGCACAAAATGACTATCTTGCAGCCGTGGTGGCAGAAGCCTGTAGAACACTACCCGAACTACATATACCTGAGGAAGTGTCGTTGGAGCCAAAGATCAGAAAGCTAGCTGCAGGCATGCATGATGCCAAGATGAAAATGGCTTGAATTCAGTTTGAGCTGAACTTGAGTATGATAGAATTAGAGTTGAAGTTACAACCTTCAACACCACTAGAGGTCAGAGAACAACGTGAAGCCATTGTGAAGAATGGAGTTGCGAGAGTGGATGCCGCGGTGGTAGACTGCACCACGCTTTTTGAGCAAGCAATGGAGGTAGTCACGACTCTGCAGGAAGATCCCACCCTGCAAGCATTGAATACATAAGTTCACGAACTCCAAAAAAAATATGATGAAGTAAGGGCAACGACGCGCACCATTGCTATTGCATAATGCCTTGCTAATCTATAGGAGGCGAGGCAGTTGTATCTACAGGTGGAAGCAGCACAGAAGAAAGAGGTGGTCCTCAAGGCTAGATTGGGTCCTTGGATGGATGAGCCCTGCATTATCTCCACCAAAATTCAGTAGAAGTCAGCGAGCCTATAGAGCACGCGGCATAAAATCAAGGAGGATAGTGCAGGACTGACAACAGAGTAGCTGGTGGAGTAGATCATACAGGTAGCCACACAAAGTGCGACTGAAGTGGTAGTGGCACAAGTAGAGTTGGGAGGTCTTCGTAGTAAGATCTCCATGCTATAAGAGTGACTCGAGGGCAAGTCACGGTATTTTTTTTGGGGGCCTGTTGGGATGGGTCCCGTGGGGTGAATTTTGGGGCAAAAGCCTAAGTTTTGTTGTATAAAATGTAAATTCTCCGCAAGTTGTGGTCATGGAGCGCGTAGGTAGTTAAAGTGTCATAAAGGGTTTTACCTTTCTTTTATGTAAGTTGAGTTGGATTTTGAAGATCTACCCATGGTCCGTGGACCATGGGATTGTATAAATAAGTGTGTCTTAGGAGGTCTAAGAAAATAAAGGATGATGAAGACAAATGTAATGGGTCAATAGAAAGGAGATCATAGAAGTCTTCAAGTAGAAGAAAGGCCCTACATATATGTGTGCAAAGGCCTAAAGTAGAGTCCGTAGCTGAGTGAGCAAAACCCTATAGCTGAGTGCACAGGAAAGTCTGGAGTCTATAATCTGAACTGAAGTATTAATAAAGAGATCATTCCAGAAATTCCTGTGTTTTGCCTGCTTACTCTATTTTACATGGATACGTTTATATTGTGATAAATGATGGGTTTATGAAATAATACTGTATTGATGCGCGATTTTACATGATTTGTATTGTTATATGAACACAATTGATGCTAACTATTTACAAGAAGAATATCTTGTTGTACGTTGGAGTTATTGAACTCTTAAGCCGATCTGAGTAATTACTGGGTTATAAGTCATCTTTGATACATGTAAGTAGTTTATCCACCTATTAAGGGTCCGATAAAGATAGTCATAAGCATTCATGGAGGTATATAAGCTGATTAAGGAGAGTTATATCGATAAGCCCTAAAGGTTTATCGATCTGCGTGACGGCAAATTTAGGGCATAAAACAACATTACAATGATCTCTAGGTGCAGAAACTTGGTTCCAACATCCCCCCATACTGCTTCGGGTGAGAGTTTAATACGTGCTCTGCAGATTGATGCCGAAAGGGCAAGTAGTGTAGGGATTTGTTTGGAAAATCTGACTATGAACCTGGGTCAGGACCCAGTAAGCCAACAAGCTATCATACCCTTGCTACCAACAGATATATCTTACTTGCCTATGTGTGAAATCATGGTCAAGGAATTACTGTAAGACCCACTGCTAGAACTCCTACACTAAATGGTATGAGCCCTAATTGGGACTTCTTACTGGGGAGATCCCCTTACATGTTGGTGGGTCCAACACTGTCAACATTTTGGTGCTAGAAGGAGGGCCAGATGAAAATCTGAGTCCTCACATCTGTTTTGAATCTCTACGTATCTATCATGACTAGCTAAAGAGTTGCTCTTCCGGAGTGTATGTCTTATGGAAACAACTTGATAATATCAGAAGATCACTCAGATAACTTGTCACATAAAACATATGATGGTGGAGGCCACATAGCCTTGGTTAGGCACACGATCGACATTGTCGGCTCATGCGAAAGACATGGAATCTTTGAAGAGTACATGACCTACACATTGTTCATGTACACGCTTCGAGGGCACCCCATGCACTTGTGTTCCACGCTACCTGAAAAATATATTCATTCTCTTGCTCAACTGGTCATAGAGATAGACCATGTTTTCAATCACTTTAACTATAAAGCACTCGATCAAGAAATTATGAAATTACAAAAAGCACCCGATGAATCTGTTGATCAGTTTTACACATGCTTTTGTAATCTTGCATACCGATTTCCGAAGATGAAATTGATTGGGAATTTCTTTATGGAATATTTGAGTATCTTCTTTGCATATCTGAACCCTACTCAACACACTTCGGTGATGGAGTTGCGCAATCACAGGCAGGCACAGTTGTTGTCGCAAGTGACTGTTCGCCTTCACCTCCTCAAATAGATCCACCACCGTGGAGTGATGTGGGAGATCATGCACACACATTTGTTGAACCGTCACATCATCCCACTCCACCTGCTCTTGATATCTGCACAGATTTGGATTGAAAGCCTCTTGGTTCTCACGTGGATTCTTTCCCTTAACCTCTGTGCCCACGTTCTATTGATCCTCTGGATTGTACTGTCTTTTGTTTTCCCATTTTGGACTCCTCACCTATCGTGAACGAGGATCAAATTGTCGACGAAGTTGGTGTTATGCAGCCAACCTGTGCCATCATTCATGATGAGTGTGTGCGGGAATCTAAAGAAGAACTAGCGGTGAAGGATGACTCCCTTCCAGCTGAGCCTCGTCCGCTTTATCCTGACATCCCTTGTGATTATGCCACAATTGATTTTGCCTGTGGAAACCCATTTTCGGATGTTTCTACTTTCGATTATTCACATGACACGTCGAATGTCAGTTTGTCATCACAGTGTGGAGAGGACATGTATTCCTCTGAAAATTTGTCCAATTTATCACCTATCATTTCTAAAAACACAGGAGGTGAAAAATTTTTCTTCTCATCTACCCCTATGCTTGATTCATTAAATCATGACGATGCCGAAAAACATCCTGAATTTTCCGATCTTGGTTGTCGTGATCTATCTACTTCTTCATTTGATCATGATGTTGATTCAATTGTTGTTAATCTATCAACGAAGTTGAAACCCCACAGACTGTCAAGGCACTTAAGCCCGAGCTGATGGTTATTTCAGTCCCTCACCTTCCTAACGTTGGTTTCACTTCCGGTCAGGAAATTATTGAAACACTCAAGGCTCCTCACTGCTTTGCATTGAGTATCAACCAAACACCCAGATTTCGCTTCCTCCACTCGAACTACATGATCCCATCGCTCATGAATTGGAGGAATCTTACACAACAAGAACACATGTACAATGTAAGTGGTCTACCTTTCTCACGTTTGCTTGCATGTCACAGTCAAGAGAATGCATACACTCGACATCTGCACACAGTGTAGCATAGCACAATAGAAAATCCACAGAGTGCATGTCATGCACTTTCACTTATCTTTGTTACGTGGTCACTTATAAGCTCAGAATGTGTCCATCTTCATTTTTATATGTTTCATGCTTGTTGGTTTATGCAATTGTGATATTCACAAACCGTTCCTTCACCAACATGGGTCGACAAATGCATCGGTGGCTGCATTGGAAGTATCACTTCACGTGAGATGACCCATGCACTCTTAGCTTAGGAGTAGGAATAGTGTTTTCTTTTGAGTTGTTTGCTTGCATGCATGTTTTCTTCTTTATTTGTGTGTTTGTTTGTTTGCTTACTCTATTTGCTTCCACATTTGCTTTTAATTCTTGCTTTGCTTTTTTCTTTTTTTTTCTTGTTATTATCCATAGGTTAGTTTCGAATGGACAATGTGCGACTCTTGAAACAAGCTGGGTAAAGTACAAGAGGACTTGTACAACTATCAAAATTTGGTTATCTGTTGTCTACTCTCTTATGTAAGAACTTGTTGTCTTCATTCCATTAAACATCAATGGAAAATATGTACTGTTCAAAGTGAAACTTGGTGAAAACACAACACTTGCACACTAACTAGTATCACCTACTCTAGTCAGTTGTTTTTTGGGTTAATCATTGTTAGCTCAGTCAAGTAGAGTAAGGTGAGGGGGGAAACCTTAGCAAGCACATTAGAGGCATACATAAACTACTTATTTGAAGGAACAACCTCTTTTTCTCTCAATAAGTCGGGATTCCTCTTCTGCCTCTAAAATGAATAAGTGTTATGCATAATTATGAAGATGAAAAATGAAAAAAAAGTAAAAGTAAAAAATTTTGAAAAAAATGAAAAATGAATAAGGAAAAAGAAGAGAAAGGCTTTCTGCGCAGATGCAAGTAACTCCACCGAGGTACTGACTAGGCTCGTTGGCAGCATAGCCATGCTTGTGTTCCTGCGTGACTTCACCGGGTACTGTCCAGGCCTATTAGCAGCAGAGCAACATTAGAGATGAAACTAAGATTCTGATGACTATACTTCTTGTGCATCATATACTCCTCAACCCCAATTGAAACAAATATGTTGGCTTGGCTTGGAACATGTTTCAACTGACCAAGGGCTTGGTAGATGCTACATTTGATAATCAAGCAGTTTGGAAACCAAGACCAACTGAGAACTGAGCAATACTTTCGGAGGTGTTAGACTTGCTTTTCACGAACATGGTCCATTAAGAGAGTTGGGGTTCTACCAGTGTGTTGCCAAGTGTTCTAGCGGCTACAACCACCCTCCAAAATTTTGCCTTACCTTCATTTTGGAGCCTTCCTACCAACCTTTCACAATAACATGTCTTGTCTTGTCAAGTACACAAGATTTAGTGATTTTCTTGCAGAATGACATCCTGTGCATCAAAGCTTGTTGCATCCACCTCACAGGTTGTTTCACCAGACCTGGTCGGGCTATAGGCTGAGTAACTCCCTCAAGAAATTACACAATTCTGGAGGGCAACCAACCTTCCCTCTAGAAATTGCGCAATTTTGTCTGGCAGCTTGTTGGGATCCAGATTTGTGCAGATCTGCTTGTCAATGTTCATTGAGAAAATTGCGCAATTGCTCCTAGCAGGGTTGCTCAGCCCATAAATTGCGCAATTCTGGGCAACCGTAAGCTTCTTTGCCCAGAAATTGCATAATCCCTCTAGGCAGTTGTTATAGACATTTTTGGGCACTTCAACCCCAATCAAAAATGTCCATAAACTGAGGGATCCTAAGTCCCTAAAAGTGTTGCTTCACTACCTAAAGGAACAAGGTCAACTGATTACATCATCTCCCAGAAGTCCTCCACTGAAAATTGCTCATAAATGGGCAAAATTGGACCATACTGAAAGCTCAATGCAGAGGGTACGATGCATATCACCTTCCCAATGTACAGGGTGTGATGCATACTGATGTGATCCTCTGTAGGGTGCGATGGTCAGGAATGGACAAATGGCAAGGACTAAAATGTGAGGTGGAAGATCATGGAATCTTCTAGAAGCTTCCCCTCTGACACTTGCCACTCCATTTTCAACCAGGGATGAGTAAGAGATCATTATTCTCTAAGTGGAAGCAGGAACTATCAGAGAGAAGATACTAATCAAGATCCCAAAAGATGACTCACCTCTCTGTAATCATCTATATATGAATCCCTCATCACAGAGATCCAGAGGCTGGAATTTTGTATCTTATAGAGAAGTGTTGTTGGTATTCTGGTGTACATTCACAGTGTTGGGTGATCTAAGCTTTGCTTGAGGTGAAGAAGGGCTTCTAGCTGGAGGATGATGCTGGGTCAGAACATATGGTTGTAATCCTCTTGCTACTTTTCATCTTAATAAAGCTATTCTAGTTTTCCTCCATATTCTTGTGTACTTGTTTATATATGCATTTGTATGGTTAACACACATCTGGTCTTGTGTTATTTATGAATATAGATCTTTGTTCTTCGATAGTAGTATGTTGCTGTGATTCCATAGGTGCTCTTTGAAGCTGGGCAGACAAAGAAGAAGCAGCAAAGCTCTATTAGGAAGGAGAGGAAATCAAGCACAAGACTAAGGTTGGTCTCCTTTGTTCCACTCCTATCTATTTTCATAAAGGAAAGCGAAAGTAGACTTTACTTGTTTGTTTCTAAGATAGATACCAGTCTTAGTGGGAATAGCACCGTCCGAGTGGACACTATTCCCGGTAACACATCCGCCTATTCCACTTGGACCCTAACATTGTTTCTTTCAATTTCATCAATAGTAGCACAATTTTCTATTTTTGGGAGTTTTCAGGTCCTAAACTTCTAAAGTCGATTTAAGGTCCAAAAATACATTCTCTGGGAAAACGAAGAACCAGAGAAGCCCTATAATTTTTTTAAAATATTATTTATTTTCCTTCTCATAGAGATATTCAAAATGAGGTATTATGATAGCCAAACGGAGATCGTATACAAAGTTGCGACACCGGAAAGTTGGCAATCCAACTTACCCTAACGGGGTCCAAAACCATTGATGCTTCATTTCCTAGGGTTAAGGTTTCACACTTCTTCTTTATGATAAAAATACATCATAGCCTCATTGTAACACAGTTCATAAGGCATGTAGTTATCACATCTCTTCTTCAAGGTAACCTACCATCACGCAAGCTAGTTTGTTTTCATTCTACATTTAAACAGTTTTAATTATTTGTTATTAATCAATTAAAGTTTAGTTTAAGTATGGGGGTTTACGCAGTGCCATACTTAAATTCAAAAAGAGTCAAGGGATCTCTACTTGAATGGTTCATGAGGCACAATACTTGCTAAGGTTTTGCAAGTGGGGTAGCAAGCTAAGTGGGCTTGATTGTGGGGAAAAACTCCACAATTAAACGCGCTTGATCCAGAGGAGTTTTGGGATGGGTGACCTCCTGTGAAGTCCTAGTTACCGGGTGCAAGCCCCGAAAATGATGATTGATGCTATGTGATTCATTCTCCACATTTCACTAGTTTCAATCCCACTTCTTCACCCTTGTGAGCATCACCCGATGCAATGAGTGCTAAGTGAACTATTCAAAAATCATGAGAAATTAGTTAGTTACGACTACCTCTCATGGAAATGGTCATACATGAATGACTTACTTAACGTAGTTGAATCCCAAAATGATATCTAATAAAGTTTAGTTTTCATTGTAACTTTGTGTTTCTATTTAAATCTCTATCTAATTTCATTCCTACAAAAATTTGGATCAAACCTACCACTAGGGAAACCAAATCAAAAGCATAGTAGCATAATTTTTTTCATGTATTTCACTTTTTTCGTTTGGTATGGTCCATCAAAATTATGCAACATGGGTACTCCTTGGATGCAAAATCAAATTCCACATCCAATGATTGATTCCACTTGAAATTTGAGTAAAAACATAGGGAGATAATTTGAAAACACGAGTTGAAAAAATAGTTTTTTTCTTTTTTTCCCTCCAAAATTTGATGAGGTAATATAATCTTATTTTATTATTTCCACTCTTATTTTATAATATTCCTTACGAGGCCCATTTTAGACCTCAAATTTTCTCTAATTCTTTCTGCATTCTAGATCTCTCTTCAAATTTTTGGATGGGTGGATTACACAAGGTTACAGCAGAAAATTATAATCATAATTGTGCCCTAGAATTAGAGGGATTGGGAGGACCCTTTATCCTGCTATGATGCCTTGAGCCAACTAGGAGCACCATAATATCAAAGGGATGGAAGGAACTCGAAAGGCTGAGAACAAGTAAGATGGAAACAAAAATACCAAGGGGAGAAGTACCAACCAAGTTGAGGCTTAAAAGGACCCTGAGATATCGAAGAACCAGTAGGGAGTCTTGAAGGGGTGACAAGAACCCTAGCCAACCATGAAAACTGAGCTAGAGAGTAAAGGTAAAAACACATTAAAAAAAAACAAGACAGAGCTTGCTTATCCCCTTCAAAAATAGAACTAACAAACATACCCTAACAGAGGTCTCCTTCCTTCTATTAAGAATTGGGGAAGAAATCCCAACAATAAGCCCAAGCCTCAAAATAAAGATACAAAGCAATAGAACTAGGATGACAAGCCAAAGTGAAAATGGACTTCCAAAATAATAAATACCACCAAAATAGAACTTGTAGACTACAATTGAAAGGAGTATCAAGTGAAATCGTGAACAAGGTCCTATGTGAAACTTGTTGCTTCTCTCCAAAATTCAAAGTTGAAACCTGAGTAGATGAAGGAACATGAGCCTCCCTAAGAAACCCAAAATATACCTACTTGTTGTTGGGCTAAACATAATGGAACTGCCCTCTAAAGGCTAAGATTTTACTCCTAACAAAGAAGAGAACACTCTTCCATGTTGTTAAGAGGCTCCAAATACCAAAAAGTTGATCAAAACATATGCTTGAAAAGCAATCAAACCAAAAAACATATAGTTTCTTACCAAGTTCAACTGGAAAATACCAATTCCACATATTCGTGCCCCTTTCTTCTCCATGAAAGCTTCCTTGTCTTGTCTACCTCTTGTACAAGAATTATTAAAAAATGGTAAGGCCACCAACCTTTTCCTCTATACAAAAATCAGCTTTTGTATATGTATATTTCCATAGCTTATAATCATGGTGAATGCCAGTTTCTAGATATTTTGTTGTGTGGAGAATTACAATTGTCCAATAATTTGGGTGGACTCACCCGATGATGTAAATTTAATATCTCAATTTTTTTCAAATTTCTTTCATCTATATATATATATATATATTATTTATATTGTGGTCCCTTAAGAAACCAATTTCCTGGCTATATAGAAATTGTTCTTAAGACATTAATGTTTATAATTATTGTCACTTGTTTGTCACTTAATTGTATGTTGTATTCTCAAATGAAGGACATGAAAGACTTGGTTTTAAACCCTCAATACTTAGGTGACATAAAAATCTCAAAATGCCATTTGATTACAGAATATAAATGATGAATGAAGAAAGCTTGAAGAAGTCATAAACAATATGTTGTTTTCTACATAATCTACTATTTGTGACACTTGGAGAAGTTAAAAATAATATGTTGTCTTACACAGAAACTACTAACTTTAACTTAGAAGAATTGCAGAGGTGGGAACTTCAAGTATAGGAGCACTCTTTTAAGGGATTTTAACTTCATTTACATAAGAAAATAAAGCCCTGCAGCTTCATTACCATACTTAAAGGAAGAAAACATTTCATGACACATAATAGAGAAGTCACAAAATCATACCCAACAATGTGTGGAAAACTTCTGATTCTTTCATTAATCAACAATTTTATCAAGAATACAGTGGCCTAGTCTCCAGGGTCTCCAAAGTTCGAACCCCTTTCTCTGTAAAGTTTCCTCTTTTTATACATTATGAGACAGTTGGTAATCACCAAAACTGTCAAACTACTTAACTATTCTCCTAACTGTCTAAAGTAAAAATTATTACAGAATATTACATAGAGGGTAAAAGACACCCCATTCTCAAAAAAATAAAATAACAGGAAGTAACGGAAATTAGAAGGTGATGGTTGTTCGTTGTTCGAATATGTAGCTTGAGCCTGTGGTTCTATTGATGTATCTTTGTGTTGCTCTATCATCCATTAATGGAGTAGTGGATGAAGTGGCAGGGTATGGTGAGTGACATGGGCAATTAACAGATGAAAGTGGTGGAAGATGTGGAATGAGTGACGTGGGGCGAAAAGCTTTGGGAGCTCACCGTGGAGGTAAAGAATGTACGGGAGCTTCAACAAGGTTGAACCCTCGCAGTAATTTCAGGCCACACATTGCGGTCAACCATGCTAACATCACAGTCAACTACAGGGGTTGAGCTTTAATTAATCTTCGTGCTCATTACTTCCCCGCAGCACACCTCAACATACTTATCAAGCTATCGCTTGATCGCGCCTCTTGAACCTGCATGACCTTTAGACAATGGAAAACCTTCGGTTACCACAGAACTCAAAAGAATTAACACTCTGGTTCATAAACCTGTTGCGTCCGCCTGAGCTATACACGATCTCTGTCTCATCACCCCTTCAATGGACAATCTGATGCCTTGGAACTCACGAAACTCTAAACATGTTTAAACTAAACCTTATCGAGTTCGCTTTTTCAATGCCCCTTTGACTCCCATACAGACCCGATAGGAAATAAAAACTACCAGCTAATGATTTATCGGGTCCTATTTTAAAGATAAAACCCGATTACTTTCTGACCCGATATCCCTCGGATCTCGTCTCTTTCGATGGATGGCTAAGATTGGCCTAGACTTTAGCAAATTAAACTGTATTTGATAAACCATCGCATCCGATTTCAAAAATAAACTTTGTCCTAGTTACCCATGCAATTGTCATGAGATCTGTGGCATGTTGATCAGACAACCCAAATCTTCTATCACTTTCAAAAGCCATTAATAATATAAAATCAACCATTTCTTTCAAATCTTTGCATTTCTTTTTATTTCTGTTATAACATAATATTTGGGTTTCTTTTATATTTTTTATTTTTCTTTCATTTTGTGATAAAACTGAAAATAAAATTTAAATAACAATGGATGCTACAACATCTGACTCCACCTAGGGATAGTGATTTTGCCACAGAAGCACTAAGAACCGCAGATCAGTGTCTTCACCTCGGGCATGGAGTCATATATTTCTTAACCAATTCAAATTCTATGGCATTTGTACACTGAATTCACTTCAGTATCTGCAATGATAGGATGCTTGTGCTTCAAAACTAGAAATACTGCTTGAGGTACTGCCCATTGGCAGACAGCTATAGAGTTTTACGATCAAGATTCTCTGTAGTAGTTTCCTTAAGGATTCTCATCAAAGTTTTGTTAGTGGATTCATCCAATCCATTTCCCTGTGGATGATAAGCAGTTGAATGAGATAAAATAGCATTATACTTCTGACAAAAGGCAACAAACTTACTTGAATTGAACACTTGAGCATTGTTTGTTATGACTTTGATAGGGAATCCAAGTCTGTTGAACATTCTTTCCTCATATGTCTTGAGATCCACATAGGACCAAGCCAACACATCAATGTATTTCCTAAAAAGCTTAATATATCTCTCCTTATAATTAAGTGAAACTTCCTTGAACAATTTGACCAGCTTGGGCTCCTTCTGGGTTCCAATATTGTGATCTTGAATCTGTTCATTCTGTGAAAGGAAACCATCACTTATTCCTTCTTTAGAATAGGCTCCATCAAATAAGCACTTCCACACCCCTTTTTTTTGCAAATATGTATTTACAAAGGCTGAAGTAAGTTGCCTCTAGTTATCTTCAGCCATTTCTGCATTGTCATGCAGCGTGAAGCAAGAAAAGTCATCTTTTTCCTGGCTATATACAGGTGAATTACTTGCTTCATTATTTGTGATTTTTCTAATAAATCTTGTTTAGCTATATAGCCTCCTTTCTTCCCCACCAAAAATTGGTATGACAGCACAAGAAAAATCTAGTTTTAAAACACCACCCAATTTAGCCCCCCCATGACCTAGATAGTAACGTTCCAAACCTAGCAGGGATATCTGCTACCAATATATCCATTACCAAACTTTTGGCTAGAATCTGGGCTAGTGACACCACCATATCTTTAATGCCCCCCAGACACTTGACTTTATGTGAATCAAAAGAATACAAGTCTCTATAAGGTTTAGTAACTTCTAGGTTTAGCTGTTTCATCACTGATAATGGAATAAGGTTATATGAGGCTCCTGAATCAAACATACAATTGTGCAAGAGTAAATCATGAACCAATAAAGAAATGTAGAAAGGAGGTGTTCAAGAATTTGCCTCCTCCACATGTGAACCAAAAACCACTACTAGTTTATCTTCTTGCAAATTCACAATGTCATTTATATTCACATTCTGAGATAGATTGATAAACTTTGTAATTTCTCTTTGATAAGCTGGTGTTTTAACCAACTCTGTGAGGGGTACCTGAATTCTGGTCTTTTCTAACTCTTTGGGGAAACTAAACACATCGCTTCATTTAGTATTCCTTTCATTCTCATCTTCACTTTTCTTCATGACTAAAATCTCTAGTGGAATGGAAACAAGTTTCTCTAAAGGAATTTTTCCACTTTTGTCATGAGAGGACTCACCTTGAAGCATTTGAATCTTGCTACTTGTATTCTATTGTTTCTTTCCTTTATTCAATTGTTTTATAGGTTGTGGTTCTTGTTCTTATGGAGACGCCTTTTGTAAGGGAGCTGGAACTTGTTGCTCACCTTAATCTCCTTGACTTCTAAATCTTTTCCTTGATCTCAAGTCATATTTCTTATGTAGTTCTGCCTACATAAAATCAGAAAACCACTTCCAACATTCATCAATTTCATTATCATCATAGATGACATTTGTTTCACTATATTCTCCTCCCTCAACACCTAGTTCATCTTCATCTACTGCATACAATGTGAAAATATGGTCATCATGATCCTTGGAATGCTTTGGTACTCCATCAGGATCTGCCTCTTTATATAGTGGTGCTTGAATCTGATCTTGATCTTTTCTCTCCCTCTGTAAAATTTGCAGAGGTTGTCTTCTATATTGAGGATTAAAATTTCTATTTTGTTGTCCTTGTCTCTAAGGATTCTTACTCTCTAATTCCATTTTAATCAATTTATTAGACAAATTTCTAATTACATTATTCATATCCTCTAATGTTTGATCTTGAGAGGATTCTACTTTAGCCTTTCCCTTATCTTGGATAGGTTGTGCATCTGGTGATTTACCTGCAACCACCAGATTTTCTTCTATCTCTAATGCATCTGTTTGAATCTGATCAAGGGTTGGGGATCTCCTCTCCCTCAATGTGAATCCAAAATTTGACTCAAAAGCCCCTGCAAAAGTTTTTTTTGCACCAGCAGGAGGGGACTTAATCTCCATTGGAAGACTATTGTATAATTTATTGAACCTTCTGATGAATTCAACAACACCTTCATCAGATTTCTTCTTGATAGCATTAAACTTTGTGAGTGAATACCCATGGTCTCTTTTTTCTCCCCATCTCTGGGTGAACAAGTGCTCCATCTCTTACCATTATGTAATAGAGTTATTAAGAAGTCCTTTAAACCATTTTCTTGCTTCTCCATCCAAGGATTGGACAAAAAGTTTTAGAAAAACATCCAGGTGTTCAACATTTAGGTTTTCTGTGAAATTACAAAATACTGATATATGATTCTTTGTTGTTTGTTCATCCTCCCCTGTGAAACGAGGAAGAATCTTCAAGTATTCTTGCGGCATTTGATTCAACTATTGTGGCAACTGAATAGGTGCATGCCTATTCATCAAAAATGAAAGTGCTGCCATATTTGCTCCTGAATTTATTGAACCTTGATTACCAGCAAATGTGGAACTTGACTGAGGAGTAAATGGAGTGTGCAAAGGAGGTAACATAGTTATAGGTTCAGGTTGAATAACTGTAGCAGATACTGAAAAAGAAACAGACTCTAAAGACTATTCCTAACAGTTGGGTTCTTGGAATGAATTGGATGTAGAAGGTGACTCTTGGTCAATAAAATATGAATGTGAAAGATGTGATGAACTGCTGCCTGGTGCAGACAGTGTAGGACTTGGTGTAAGTGGAGTTTTAAGCCTTCCAACCCTCTTGGAAACTATCCTCTTAGGATCTGAAAGGGCTTGAACTTTCTGCTGTGACGTATCTGACCTTGTATGGGGTCTCTTTGGAGCCAAAGTTATTGCTTTTATCCAAAACAACCAAAAAATTCCTCCTCACTGAACAACCAGGCGAAACTATTGAAAACCCAGGGAAAAGTGTTCTTGTCTTCTCTCCCTGGCAATGGCACCAATTAATGTTGTCCCTAAAGAAACCAATTTCCTAGCTATGTAGAAATTGTGCTTAAGACATTAATGTCTATAATTATTGTCACTTAATTGTATGTTGTATTCTCAAATGATGGACCTGAAAGACTTGGTTTTAAACCCTCAATACTTAGGTGACATGAAAACCTCAGAATGCCATTTGATTGCTGAATATAAATGATGAATGAAGAAATCTTGAAGAAATCATAGACAATATGTTGTTTTACACTGAATCTACTATCTGTGACACTTGGAGAAGTTAAAGATAATATGTTGTCTTACACAGAAACTACTATCTGTAACTTAGAAGAGTTGCAGAGGTGGGAACTTCAAGTATAAGAGCGCTCTTTTAAGGGATTTTAACTTCATTTACATAAGAAAATAAAGATCTGCAGCTTCATTACCATACTTAAAGGAAGAAAACATTTAATGACACATAATAGAGAAGTCAGAAAATCATACCCAACAATGTGTGGAAAACTTCTAATTCTTTCATTAATCAATAGTTTTATCAAGAATACAGTGGCCTAGTCTCCAGGTTCTCCAAAGTTCGAACCCCTTTCTCTGTAAATTTTTCTCTTTTTATACATTATGAGACAGTTGGTAATCACCAAAACTATCAAACTACTTAACTATTCTCCTAACTGTCTAAAGCAAAAATTATTACAGAATATTACATAGAGGGTAAAAGACACCTCATTCTCAAGAAAATAAAATAACAGGAAGTAACGAAAATTAGAAGGTGATGGTTGTTCATTCTGTAGCTTGATCCTGTGGTTCTGCTGATGGATCTTTGTGTTGCTCTATCATCCATTAATGGAGTAGTGGATGAAGTGGCGGGGTATGGTGAGTGACGTGGGCAGTTAACAGATGAAAGTGGTGGAAGATGTGGAATGAGTGACGTGGGGCGGAAAGCTTTGGGAGCTCACTGCGGGGGTAAAGAATGTACGGGAGCTTCAACAAGCTTGAACCCCCGTAGTAATTTCAAGCCACACATTGCGGTCAACCATGCTAATGTCACGGTCAACTGCAGGGGTTGAGCTTTAATTAATCTTCGTGCTCATTGCTTCCCTGCAACACACCTCAACGTACTTATCAAGCTATCGCTTGATCGCGCCTCTTGAACCTGCATAACCTTTAAATAATGGCAAACTTTCGATTACCACGGAACTTAAAAGAATTAACACTCTAGTTCATAAACCTGTCGTGTTCGCCTAAGCTGTACGCGATTACCGTCCGATCACCCCTTCAATGGACGGTCTGATGCCTCAAAACTCACGAAACTCTAAACCTCTTTGTACTAAACCTTATCGACTCTGCTTTTTCAACGCCCCTTTGACTCCCATACGAACTCGATAGGAAATTAAAACTACCAGCTAATGATTTATCGGGTCCGATTTTAAAGATAAAACCCGATTACTTTCTGACCCGATATCCGTCAGATCCCGTCTCTTTCGATGGATAGCTGAGATTGGCTCGGGCTTCAGCGAATTAAACTGTATTTGATACACCATCACGTCCGATTTCCGAAATAAACTTCGTTCTAGTTACGCACGTGATTGTCGTCAGATCTATGGCATGTTGATCAAACGACCCAGAGCTTCTTGCGGGTTTATCACTTTCAAAAGCCATTAATAATATAAAATCAACCATTTCTTTCAAATCTTCGCATTTCTTTTTATTTCTGTTATAACATAATATTTGCTTTTTCTTTCATATTTTTTATTTTTCTTTCATTTTGTGATAAAACTGAAAATAAAACTTAAATAACAATGGATGCTACAACATATACCATCATATTTTCAAATCCAGAAAAATGAAAGAGTTTATACCCATGAGACTTCATTGCGCTGACCAAAACATGCATTCTACAATCCAATATAAAAATATGTGTAAGTATGTCATATCTCCAATAAAAAATTAATATCAACTCACAACAAAAATGAAAATAATCATACATATAAAAAAAATTACAATACAATTCAACACTAAAAAAAATCAATCTGATCCAAAAAAATTTAATATTTTATTTTACCGAGTTCATTTCATATTTTAATGTTCTATTTTACAGAGTTCATTTCATATTTTGTGGTTTTGTTTTGCAACTAAGGTGCACTTAACATTAAAATGTGGAAATTAAAAAACTTAAAATAATTAAACATATTTCCTAATTTAATTTGGAACGTCTCTTCCAATTTGAAGTTATATCCACTTCTAATTTAATTTGGAACATCTCTTCCAATTTGAAATTATATCCACCTATCAATATAATTAAACATAACGAAGTCAGTCAATGGCACGATGATTTTCCGGAGGTTGCCAACCTTCCAGTGGTCACTTTCAGAATCCAAAAGTAGCCTGGGGTTCTTTCTCACTTCAGAGACCGGATGAAGCCTGTAGCCTACCAGGAAAAGCTACATCCAATGCTCGGAGCGAACTTGATTTACACTCTCTATGCTAAAGTTAGTATAGTGGGCTCAGAGTCGCTATGGAAGCCACATGAGATGACAAGGTGACCCATGAATCGACAGCATGTCATGTGGAAAACATAAAACTGTGTACGCTGTAGCAGTTACCTATAATGGCATCTGCACAGAAAATGTTTGTCATCTCATGGTTCGAATGATTACAGTTTCACCAAAAGTACATCAAATTTAACTGTTCCATGAGAATGATAATTGCAGGCATAATCTTGATGCATTTTTTACAGAAGATTGTATTTTATTGTATTTTATTGCTAGTATATTTAAGGTGAGTTTGTATAATGAATAGGGTTTTGGTTTATTTTTAATGAGAAATGTGGAGAAGCAAAAAAGAATGAGAAAGAAAGAAAGGGAAATTTTTTTTAGCCTTTTCTCCATTTGATTCTGTATTTAGCGCTTTTCATGTGAAGCCTCTCACCGCTTCTCTACAAACCCTAGCCCAGAGCTAGCTGCCAGAGTATAACTACCATTGCTATCTTTGAAAGCCTCACATTCTAAAATGAAATAATTTTTTTGTTTCTATTTTTCTGGAAGATCAAAAAATGAGTTATCTTTCTTCCCAAACTTTTTTTGGCATTTTCGAAAGCTCTGTTTCACAAGGGCACTTGATGAGAATTAGTAGCAATGAGAAATATTGGCCCCTATGTACTTTTTTTATGATGATTATGAGTGGCATTAAACCCTTCAATATAGTATTTTCTCTTTCTCTCCAGCCATTTCAATTAACACTGGATATGATAAAAATTACATTTTTTATTTTGAACCTTTTGTAATAAAGGGCTTCTGAATTTTCTCAATTTGTTTTTAGTGTATGTTGGATGCACTGCTGGGCCACAGTTCACAGCCTTAGAGAATTACCAGAATCACTAAAAGTCCAAAAAGAGTTTTGAGTGGTCTTCCAATCGCATATCACTCTCTCTCTACACCTATTTTGAAAGCATAGAATGTTTTCCAACCCCAAAGTTATTTTCTATCAGCAGTCTTCCCAACCTAGAAGATGCAAGCACAAATAGTTTAGTCCAAAGGATGTGGTCCAAGCGTTAGGTGAGGAGGTTTGATCCCATGGTGGTCCAATACTATACCTAACTATGTATTCTTCAGTTGAAAAAAATACCACAAAAGAGAAAAATGATGAAGATAATGCTCAATCAAAGACAATTACAGGGATGAAGCACTGCACTAAGTTTTTATATAGCCCTGAAAATGATGCAAGCACAAATAGTTTAGTCCAAAGGATGTAGTCCAAGGGTTAGGTGAGGAGGTTTGATCCCATGGTGGTCCAATACTATACCAAACTATGTATTCTTCAGTTGAAAAAAATACCACAAAAGAGAAAAATGATGAAGATAATGCTCAATCAAAGACAATTACAGTGATGAAGCACTGCACTAAGTTTTTATAGAGCCCTGAAAATGATGCAAGTCTCCTGTTCAAATCCTGTGCCAGGCTATTTGGTCAAATCCTGTACCAGAGTATGTATGCCTGCCAGCTGCTCCAGATACAAGTCTCCTGTTCAAATCCTGTGCCAGGCTATTTGGTCAAATCCTGTACCAAAGTATGTATGCCTTAAACCAACTAGGAGCACCATAATATCAAAAGGATGGAAGGAACTCGAAAGGCCGAGAACAAGTAAGATGGAAACAAAAATACCAAGGGGAGAAGTACCAACCAAATTGAGGCTTAAAAGGACCTTGAGATATCGAAGAACCAGTAGGGAGTCTTGAAGGGGTGACAAGAACCCTAGCCAACCATGAAAATTGAGCTAGAGAGTAAAGGTAAAAACATATTAAAAAAAAACAAGACAGAGCTTGCTTATTCCCTTTAAAAATAGAACTAACAATCATACGCTAACAGAGGTCTCCTTCCTTCTATTAAGAATTGGGGAAGAAATCCCAACAATAAGCCCAAGCCTCAAAATAAAGATACAAAGCAATAGAACTAGTATGACAAGCCAAAGTGAAAATGGACTTCCAAAATAATAAAAACCACCAAAATAGAACTTGTAGACTGCAATTGAAAGGAGTGTCAAGTGAAATCATGAACAAGGTCCTATGTGAAAATTGTTGCTTCTCTCCAAAATTCAAAGTTGAAACCTGAGTAGATGAAGGAACATGATCCTCCCTAAGAAACCCAAAATATACCTACTTGTTGGGCTGAACATAATGGCACTGCCCTCTAAAGGCTAAGATTTTACTCCTAACAAAGAAGAGTACGCTCTTCGATGTTGTTAGGAGGCTCCAAATACCAAAAAGTTGATCAAAACATATGCTTGAAAAGCAATCAAACCAAAAAACATATAGTTTCTTACCAAGTTCAACTGGAAAATACCAATTCCACATATTCGTGCCCCTTTCTTCTCCATGAAAGCTTCCTTGTCTTGTCTACCTCTTGTACAAGAATTATTAAAAAATGGTAAGGCCACCAACCTTTTCCTCTATACAAAAATCAGCTTTTGTATATGTATATTTCCATAGCTTATAATCATGGTGAATGCCAGTTTCTAGATATTTTGTTGTGTGGAGAATTACAATTGTCCAATAATTTGGGTGGACTCACCCGATGATGTAAATTTAATATCTCAATTTTTTTCAAATTTCTTTCATCTATATATAATATATATATATATATATATCTATATAATATATATATATATATAATATATATATATATAATATATATAACTAGAAATTATATTGTTGTCCCTTAAGAAACCAATTTCCTGGCTATGTAGAAATTGTTCTTAAGACATTAATGTCTATAATTATTGTCACTTGTTTGTCACTTAATTGTATGTTGTATTCTCAAATGAAGGACCTAAAAGACTTGGTTTTAAACCCTCAATTCTTAGGTGACATAAAAATCTCAGAATGCCATTTGATTACTGAATATAAATGGTGAATGAAGAAAGCTTGAAGAAGTCATAGACAATATGTTGTTTTCCACATAATATACTATCTGTTACACTTGGAGAAGTTAAAGATAATATGTTGTCTTACACAGAAACTACTAACTTTAACTTAAAAGAATTGCAGAGGTGGGAACTTCAAGTATAGGAGTGCTCTTTTAAGGGATTTTAACTTCATTTACATAAGAAAATAAAGACCTACAGCTTCATTACCATACTTAAAGGAAGAAAACATTTCATGACACATAATAGAGAAGTCACAAAATCATACCCAACAATGTGTGGAAAACTTCTAATTCTTTCATTAATCAACAGTTTTATCAAGAATACAGTGGCCTAGTCTCCAGGTTCTCCAAAGTTCGAATCCCTTTCTTTGTAAATTTTCCTCTTTTTATACATTATGAGACAGTTGGTAATCACCAAAACTGTGAAACTACTTAACTATTCTCCTAACTATCTAAAGTAAAAATTATTACAGAATATTACATAGAGGGTAAAAGACACCTCATTCTCAAAGAAATAAAATAACAGGAAGTAACAGAAATTAGAAGGTGATGGTTGTTCGATGTTCGAATATGTAGCTTGAGCGTGTGGTTCTTCAGATGTATCTTTATGTTGCTCTATCATCCATTAATGGAGTAGTGGATGAAGTAGTAGGGTATGGTGAGTGACGTGGGCAATTAACAGATGAAAGCGGTGGAAGATGTGGAATGAGTGACATGGGGCGGAAAGCTTTGGGAGCTCACCGCGGGGATAAAGAATGTATGAGAGCTTCAACGAGGTTGAACCCCCGTAGTAATTTCAGGCCACACATTGTGGTCAACCATGCTAACATCACAGTCAACTACGAGGGTTGAGCTTTAATTAATCTTCATGCTCATTGCTTCCCCGCAGCACACCTCAACGTACTTATCAAGCTATCGCTTGATCGCGCCTCTTGAACCTGCATGACCTTTAGACAATGGCAAACCTTCGGTTGCCACGGAACTCAAAAGAATTAACACTCTGGTTCATAAACCTGTTGTGTTCACCTGAGCTATACGCGATCACCATCTGATCACCCCTTCAATGGACGATCTGATGCCTCGGAACTCACGAAACTCTAAACATGTTTGAACTAAACCTTATCAAGTTCGCTTTTTCAATGCCCCTTTGACTCCCATACAGACTCGATAGGAAATAAAAACTACCAGCTAATGATTTATTGAATCCGATTTTAAAGATAAAACCTTATTACTTTGCGACCCGATATCCGTCGGATCTCGTCTCTTTCGATGGATGGCTGAGATTGGCCTAGACTTTAGCGAATTAAACTGTATTTGATACACCATCGCGTATGATTTCCGAAATAAACTTCGTTCTAGTTACCCACGAGATTGTGGTCGGATCTGTGGCTGTTGATCAGACAACCCAGATCTTCTCGCGGGTTTATCACTTTCAAAATCCATTAATAATATAAAATCAACCATTTCTTTCAAATCTTCGCATTTCTTTTTATTTCCGTTATAACATAATATTTGGTTTTTCTTTCATATTTTTTATTTTTCTTTCATTTTGTGATAAAATTGAAAATAAAACTTAAATAAAAATGGATGCTACAACATTTGACTCCACCTGGGGATAGTGATTTTGCCACAAAAGCACTAAGAACCGCAGATCAGTGCATTCACCTCGGGCATGGAGTCATATATTTCTTAACCAATTCAAATTCTATGGCATTTGTACATTGAATTCACTCCGGTATCTACAATGATAGGATGCTTGTGCTTCAGAACTAGAAATACTACTTGAGGTACTGCCCATTGACAGGCAGCTGTAGAGTTTTACCATCAAGATTCTCTGCAGTAGTTTCCTTAAGGATTCTCATCAAAGTTTTGTTAGTGGATTCATCCAATCCATTTCCGTGTGGATGATAAGCAGTTGAATGAGATAAAATAGCATTATACTTCTGACAAAAGGAAACAAACTTACTTGAACTAAACACTTGAGCATTGTTTGTTATGACTTTGACAGGGAATCCAAGTCTGCTGAACATTCTTTACTCATATGTCTTGAGATCCACATAGGACCAAGCCAACACACCAGTGTATTTCCTTAAAAGCTAAATATATCTCTCCTTATAATTAAGTGAAACTTCCTTGAACAATTTGACCAGCTTGGGCTCCTTCTAGGTTCCAATATTGTGATATTGAATCTGTTCATTCTGTGAAAGGAAACCATCACCTGTTCCTTCTTTAGAATAGGATCCATCAAATAAGCACTTCCACACTCCTTTTGTTTGCAGATCTGTATTTACACAGGCTAAAGTAAGCTTCCTTTGGTTATCTTCAGCCAATTCTGCATTGTCATGCAACATGAAGCAAGAAAAGTCATCTTTTTCCTAGCTATATACAGGTGAATTACTTGCTTCATTAATTGCGATTTTTCTAATAAATCTTGTTTCTCTGTATAGCCTCCTTTCTTCCCCACCAAAAATTGGTATGACAGCATAAGAAAAATCTAGTTTTAAAACACCACCCAATTTAGCCCCCTCATGACCTAGATAATAACATTCCAAACCTAGCAAGGATATCTGCTACCACTATATCCATTACCAAACTTTTGGATAGAATCTGGGCTAGTGACACCACCATATCTTTAATGCCCCCGGACACTTTATTTTATGTGAATCAAAAGAATACAAGTCTCTATAAGGTTTAGTAACTTGTAGGTTTAGTTGTTTCATCATTGATAATGGAATAGGGTTATATGAGGCTCCTGAATCAAACATACAATTGTGCAAGAGTAAATCATGAACCAATAAAGAAATGTAGAAAGGAGGTGTTGAAGAATCTGCCTCCTCCACATGTGAACCAAAAACCACTACTGGTTTATCTTCTTGCAAATTCACAATGTCATTTATATTCACATTCTAAGATAGATTGATAAACTCTGTAATTTCTCTTTGATAAGCTGGTGTTTTAACCAACTCTATGAGGGGTACCTGAATTTTGGTCTTTTCTAACTCTTTGGGGAAACTAAACACATGGCTCTGTCTAGTAGTCCTTTCATTCTCATCTTCACTTTTCTTCATGATTGAAATCTCTAGTGGAATGGAAACAAGTTTTTCTAAAGGAATTTTTTCACTTTTGTTTGAGAGGAGTCACTTTGAAGCATTTGAGTCTTGCTACTTTTATTCTGCTACTGCTTTCCTTTATTCAATTGTTTTGTAGGTTGTGGTTCTTGTTCTTATGGAGTTGCCTTTTGTAAGGGAGCTGGAACTTGTTGCTCACCTTAATCTCCTTGACTTCTAAATCTTTTCCTTGATCTCAAGTCATATTTCTTATGTAGTTCCGCCTGCATAAAATCAGAAAACCACTTCCAACATTCATCAATTTCATTATCATCATAGATGACATTTGTTGCACTATATTCTCCTCCCTCAACACCTAGTTCATCTTCATCTACTGCATACAATGTGAAAATATGGTCATCATGATCCTTGGAATGCTTTGGTACTCCATCAGGATCTGCCTCTAAATAAAGTGGTGCTTGAATCTGATCTTGATCTTTTCTCTCCCTCTGTAAAATTTGCAGAGGTTGTCTTCTATATTAAGGATTAAAATTTCTATTTTGTTGTACTTGTTTCTAAGGATTCTTACTCTCTAATTCCAATTTAATCAATTTATTAGACAAATTTCTAATTACATTATTCAAATCCTCTAATGTTTGATCTTGAGAGGATTCTACTTTAGCCTTTCCCTTATCTTGGATAGGTTGTGCATCTGGTGATTTACCTGCAGCCACCAGATTTTCTTCTATCTCTAATGCATCTGTTTAGATCTGATCAAGGGTTGGGGATCTCCTCTCCTGCAATGTGAATCCAAATTTGACTCAAAAGCCCCTGCAAAAGTTATTTTTGCACCAGCAAGAGGGGGCTTAATCTCCATTGGAAGACTATTGTACAATTTATTGAACTTTCTGATGAATTCAGCGACACCTTCATCAGATTTCTTCTTGATAGCATTAAAATCTGTGAGTGAATACCCATGGTCTCTTTTTTCTCCCCATCTCTGGGTGAACAAGTGCTCCATCTCTTCCCATGTTGTAATAGAGTTATTAGGAAGTCCTTTAAACCATTTTCTTGCTTCTCCATCCAAGGATTGGACAAAAAGTCTTAGAACAACATCCAAGTGTTGAACATTTAGGTTTTCTACGAAATTACAAAATACTGATATATGATTCTCTATTGTTTGTTCATCCTCCCTTGGGAAACGAGGAAGAATCTTCAAGTATTCTTGCGGCATTTGATTCAACTGGTGTGGCCACTGAATAGGTGCATGCCTATTCATAAAAAATGCAGGGGCTACCATATTTTCTCCTGAATTTACTGAACCTTGATTACCAACAAATGTGGAACCTGACTGAGGAGTAAATGGAGTGTGCAAAGGTGGTAATGTAGCTATAGGTTTAGGTTGAATAACTATAGTAGATACTGAAAAAGAAACAGACTCTAAAGACTGTTCCTGACAGTTGGGTTCTTGGAATGAATTGGATGTAGAAGGTGACTCTTGGTCAATAAAAGATGAATGTGAAAGATGTTATGAACCACTGCCTGGTGCAGACGGTGTAGGACTTGGTGTAAGTGGAGTTTTAAGCCTTTCAACCTCTTGGAAACTATCCTCTCAGGATCCGAAAGGGCTTGAACTTTCTGCTGTGAGGTATTTGACCTTGTATGGGGTCTCTTTGGAGCCAGAGTTATTGCTTTTATCCAAAACAACCAAAAATTTCCTCCTCACTGAACAACCAGACGAAACTATTGAAACCCAGGGAAAAGTGTTTTTTGTCTTCTCTCCCTGGCAATGGAACAAATTAATGTTGTCCCTTAAGAAACCAATTTCCTGGCTATGTAGAAATTGTGCTTAAGACATTAATTGTTTATCATTATTGTCACTTGTTTGTCACTTAATTGTATGTTGTATTCTCAAATGAAGGACCTGAAAGACTTGGTTTTAAACCCTCAATACTTAGGTGACATGAAAACCTCAGAATGCCATTTGATTGCTGAATATAAATGATGAATGAAGAAAGCTTGAAGAAGTCATAGACAATATGTTGTTTTACACAGAATCTACTATCTGTGACACTCGGAGAAGTTGAAAATAATATGTTGTCTTACACAGAAACTACTATCTGTAACTTAGAAGATTGCAGAGGTGGGAAATTCAAGTATAGGAGCGCTCTTTTATGGGATTTTAACTTCATTTACATAAGAAAATAAAGATCTGCATCTTCATTACCATACTTAAAGGAAGAAAAACATTTAATGACACATAACAGAGAAGTCACAAAATCATACCCAACAATGTGTGGAAAACTTATGATTCTTTCATTAATCAACAGTTTTATCAAGAATACAGTGGCTTAGTCTCCAGGTTCTCCAAAGTTCGAACCCCTTTCTCTATAAATTGTCCTCCTTTTATACATTATGAGATAGTTGGTAATCACCAAAACTATCAAACTACTTCACTATTCTCCTAACTGTCTAAAGTAAAAATTATTACAGAATATTACATAGAGGGTAAAAGACACCTCATTCTCAAAAAAATAAAATAACAGGAAGTAACGGAAATTAGAAGGTGATGGTTGTTCATTGTTTGAATCTGTAGCTTGAGCCTGTGGTTTTGTTGATGTATCTTTGTGTTGCTCTATCATCCATTAATGGAGTAGTGGATGAAGTGGCAGGGTATGGTGAGTGATGTGGGCAATTAACAGATGAAAGTGGTGGAAAATGTGGAATGAGCGACGTGGGGCGGAAAGCTTTGGGAGCTCACCGTGGGGATAAAGAATGTATGGGAGCTTTAACGAGCTTGAACTCCCGCAGTAATTTCAGGCCACACATTGCGATCAACCATGCTAACGTCACGGTCAACTGCAGGGGTTGAGCTTTAATTAAGCTTCGTGCTCATTGCTTCCCCGCAGCACACCTCAACGTACTTATCAAGCTATCGCTTAATCACGCCTCTTGAACCTGCATGACCTTTAGACAATGGCAAACTCTCGATTACCACGGAACTCAAAAGAATTAACACTTTGGTTCATAAACCTGTCACGTTCACCTCAGCGGTACGCAATTACCATCCAATCACCCCTTCAATGGACGGTCTGATGCCTCAAAACTCACGAAACTCTAAACCTGTTTGAACTAAACCTTATCGAGTCTGCTTTTTCAACGCCCCTTTGACTCCCATACAGACTCGATAGGAAATTAAAACTACCAGCTAATGATTTATCGGGTCCGATTTTAAAGATAAAACCTGATTACTTTTTGACCCGATATTCGTTGGATCCCGTCTCTTTCGATGGACAGCTGAGATTGGCTCGGACTTCAGCGAATTAAACTGTATTTGATACACCATCGCGTCTGATTTCCGAAATAAACTTCGTTCTAGTTATCCACGTGATTGTCGTCAGATCTGTGGCGTGTTGATCAGACGACCCAGAGCTTCTCGCAGGTTTATCACTTTCAAAAGCCATTAATAATATAAAATCAACCATTTTTTTCAAATCTTCACATTTCTTTTTATTTCCGTTATAACATAATATTTGGTTTTTCTTTCATATTTTTTATTTTTCTTTCATTTTGTGATAAAACTGAAAATAAAACTTAAATAACGATGGATGCTACAACATATACCATCATATTTTCAAATCATGAAAGAGTTTATACACATGAGACTTCATTGCGCTAACCAAAAGGTGCATTCTACAATCCAATATAAAAAGATGTGTAAGTATGTCATATCTCCAATAAAAAATTAATATCAACTCACAACAAAATTGAAAATAATCATACATATAAAAAAATTACAATACAATTCAACATACAAAAAAATTAAAAAAATCCCAGGCCAAAAAAATTTAATATTTCTTTTAATATTTTATTTTACCGAGTTCATTTCATATTTTAATGTTCTATTTTATCAGAGTTCATTTCATATTTTGTGGTTTTGTTTTGCAACTAAGGTGCATTTTCATTTCATATTTTAATGTTCTATTTTACAGAGTTCATTTCATATTTTGTGGTTTTGTTTTGCAACTAAGGTGCATTTTCATTTCATATTTTAATGTTCTATTTTACAGAGTTCATTTCATATTTTGTGGTTTTGTTTTGCAACTAAGGTGCATTTAACATTAAAATGTGGAAATTAAAAAACTTAAAATAATTAAACATATTTCCTAATTTAATTTGGAACGTCTTTTCCAATTTGAAGTTATATCCACTTCTAATTTAATTTGGAACATCTCTTCCAATTTGAAATTATATCCACCTATCAATATAATTAAACATAACGAAGTCAGTCAATGGCACGATGATTTTCCGGAGGCTGCCAACCTTGCAGTGGTCACTTTCAGAATCCAAAAGTAGCTTGGGGTTCTCTCTCACTTCAGAAACCGGATGAAGCCGGTAGCCTACCAGCAAAAGCGACATCCAACGGTCGGACCGAACTTGATTTACCCTCTCTATGCTAAAGTTAGTATAGTGGGCTCAGAGTCGCTATGGAAGCCACATGAGATGACAAGGTGACCCATGAACCGACGGCATGTCATATGGAAAACATAAAACCGTGTACGCTGTAGCAGTTACCTATAATGGCATCTGCACAGAAAATGTCTGTCATCTCATGGTTCGGATGATTACAGTTTCACCAAAGGTACATCAAAGTTAACTGTTCCATGAGAATGAGAATTGCAGGCATAATCTTGATGCATTTTTTTTAGAAGATTGTATTTTATTGCTATCATTTAAGGTGAGTTTGTATAATGAATAGGGCTATGGTTTATTTTTAATGAGAAATGTGGAGAAGTAAAAAAATGAGAAAGAAAGAAAGAGAAATTATTTTTAGCCTCTTTCTCATTTGATTCTTGTATTTAGCACTTTTTATGTGAAGCCTTGCTCACTGCTTCTCTACAAATCTTAGCTGAATAAATTATCTCAAGAGCTACCTGCCAGAGTATAACTATCATTGCTATCTTTGAAGGCCTCACATTCTAAAATGAAATATTTTTTTGTTTCCATTTTTCGGGAAGATCAAAAAATGAGTTATCTTTCTTCCCAAACTTTTTTTGGCATTTTCGGAAGCTCTGTTTCACAAGGGCACTTGATGAGAATTAGTAGCAATGAGAAATATTGGCCCCTATGTACGTTTTTTTATGATGATTATGAGTGGCATTAAACCCTTCAATATAGTATTTTCTCTTTCTTCCCAGCCATTTCAATTAACACTGGATATGATAAAAACTACATCTTTTATTTTGAACCTTTTGTAATAAAGGGCTTCTGAATTTTCTCAATTTGTTTTTAGTATATGTTGGATGCACTGCTGGGCCACAGTTCACAGCCTTAGAGAATTACCAGAATCACTAAAAGTCCAAAAAGAGTTTGAGTCGTCTTCCAATCCCATAGCACTCTCTCTCTACACCTATTTTGAAAGCATAGAATGTTTTCCAACCCCAAAGTCATTTTCTATCAGCAGCGTTCCCAACCTAGAAGATGCAAGCACAAAAAGTTTAGTCCAAAAGCTGTGGTCCAAGGGTTAGGTGAGGAGGTTTGATCCCATGGTGGTCCAATACTATACCAAACTATGTATTCTTCAGTTGAAAAAAATACCACAAAAAAGAAAAATGATAAAAATAATGCTCAATCAAAGACAATTACAGGGATGAAGCACTGCACTAAGTTTTTATAGAGCCCTGAAAATGATGCAAGCACAAATAGTTTAGTCCAAAGGATGTGGTCCAAGGGATGGTGAGGAGGTTTGATCCCATGGTAGTCCAATACTATACCAAACTATGTATTCTTCAGTTGAAAAAAATACCACAAAAAGAAAAATGATGAAGATAATGCTCAATCAAAGACAATTACAGGGATGAAACACTGCACTAAGTTTTTATAGAGCCCTGAAAATGATACAAGTCTCGTGTTCAAATCCTGTGCCAGGCTATTTGGTCAAATCCTGTACCAGAGTATGTATGCCTGCCAGCTGCTCCAGATACAATTTTTTAGGTTGAAAAAAAACCACAAAAGAACAAAGGACGAAAAAAACGCTGAACCAAAGAAAATTGCAGGGGATGAAGCCGCGCACTAAGCTCTTGTAGGGCCCTGGAAATGATGATTATTTGAAGCCGCTGATCAATTAGTTTTACCGCGGTCTGACTCCTATTTCCACGGTTCTTTTTGTGGATTCATCGGAAATTCCTCCTCCCTTCTGAGTTATCTAATTTTTTACCCCTCAAATGCGAAGTATAACCCGAAAAACCGGTCGTTCGGAAATATGAACCGCCAAAAAGCCTCAGGCGCCGCATCTTTCGTTTCTTGCTTGCCAAACAGAGAGAGCACGGGCTCTCTGCGAAATTTCGTTGTATTTGAACCAATCGTGTAATGGCTGATGACGGTGTTTTAGGATATCTAAGTATCTAGAACTGTAATTGAGAAACAAAAACTTTCTGGTAAAATCCTGAAGGTGTTGATTCTCCGAAGCCCTGATTTTAGCGCTTGGAATCGGGAAAATCAAGCGTATGCAGAAGTTTAGGCTCGTTTGGAGCTGATTTTCCCTAACAATTTAGAATATCAAGCCTGTTTTGTTAAAGATCGCCCCCAAACTACACTTCCCGGTATTCAGAAGTTGGACAGGGGTTTCGAGAAGTGAACAAGTAATTTTGCCGGCCTATCCTTATTCAGAATTGTGAATAGAAGCATTCCGCTCGATTCGAGAATCGCATTATGTAAAGAACCATCCCTTTCTCGGCAATCAAAACGGTTTTCTGGTAAAGATGTCATCGTAAACGACCTCGTTCGCGGTGTCAGCCCTGAGCATTAGGGGAACGCTATTTCCAACGTTATAGAAAAGCAGCCTGACATGACCGCAACACGCTGTTTTTGTTTTCCCGCGTTATATTTGGGTATTAAGCCGCCATGTCAGGCCGTTATGAGATTGGATATAGGAGTCGCCGAGCATGGTGGTTTAGTATCTTGAGTCCAGCTCAGCATAGCCGGAACAATCATGGCATACAGAAAATGGCTTTTCTTCATATGCCAAATTATAGGAATTGAATATAGGCGGAGTCTCCCAACACGATTGTTTTACCTATTTCTTGCTCGGTTAGAAATTGAGATTTAGTTGGGTTTGAATACTTCTTAACCCAATTAATTAATGTTCCATAATCAATGTAAAAGGTGAGATATCGTTCAAGATAAATTTAAAATTTACTGTTTAATTAATGCTCCCTAATAAATTTAAAAGGTGAGATATCATTTAAGATAAATTTAAAATTTAAAATTTACTGTTTAGCGGTGAATATTTGAGAGGAGAGGAAGAGTGTTGGAAATTGTAGTCATGTTTTTGCTATTAGATTATTAGTGTACTTATATTGAGCGGTAAAGATTTATAGGTATTCATTTAAAATATCAAAACACTTATTTCAATAAAAGATTTTTTTTTTAATTAAAAATATATATATTAAAATAATTAATTTATAATTTTTAATTATTATTATGATTAAAAATTAATAAATAAATAAACATTTAATATTTAACAAAAAACATGGAACAAAATTTTTAAATTATTGAGGTTTTCGTCTTTTCTAATTTATGAGATTTTTAATCCGTAATGCTTTTTGTTAAAGACTATAGGCCAATAGCATGGCTTATCAATATCACATGAATAAAAAACTATAACTCATAGTGCAAATGACATTCTTTTAGTTAATCAATTTAATTAAAATTGTAAGAAGAACATAACTGCTTTGAAGATAAATCTCAATCATTGATTTGTGTTGATTACTATAAATATTGGAATATCATAAATCCTACCATCCACCCAATACATATTAATTATTAAATTAAAATTATGACAACTCTTACCAAAATAAACAACTTTTAATTAATTAACTTATATTTGTTATTTTATGATCATAATTTTTTTTTATTAATTAATTAATTATATGTCATTTCTTAATAAATTATATTTTATTTTAATTAAAATTATATTTATTCAACTTTTACTTAATATTCCACATAATATTTTTATTATTGATAATTATTTTTTCTTTAATTAATGAAACGTTTATCAAATTTTTGCTTGTTTATATATCTGAATCTACTTTATTTTAATAAATATTAAAATAAATATAATACTTATGGTTGTTATTTTAAAATTAAAAGCTAAATTGATGTATTAAAAAGCTATGTAATTGTTTGATTTTTTATGTACATTGTGAGCATGAAGATAGACCAAGAGAATAGAGTTGAAGTGTAGTCATAGCATTAGTTTATTTTTACAAATCAACCTAAATTTATTTAATTTTAGATCTATTATGCATTGAGAGAGATCAAATATCTCGAAGTTCAAACATTTTCTTAAATTTTATATTAGCCAAAATTATTTTAGTTATTTTTATTTTTATTGTTTAAACCGAGATTACCCAAAATTATATTTACATATTTATACATCAGAATTATATTGGGTTGTAGAATGCCCAGGGTGTAAAATACCTCTCAGCCAATAACTTAGATGTTGAATTAATAAATAATGATTTTATTGTTAAAGATTACTATTTATTTAAATTAACTTTAATTAATTAAAATTATTTTAATCAATTTAATTTTCTATATATATATAATTATTATCTATATAGTAGGTTTAAAACTCAGGCTCCTTACTGCCATCCAAGCGTTTTATTTTCTTAACTTTAATATACCAATACTTTTTTACACAAATATTAAAATATATATATCATACTGTTAATGGATTGGACTATAAATATTAGTATTTTATTTTGATTATAGATCTTTTAAGTGAAAAAGTTTCATGACCATTTTTCTTTGAAACTTCTTTCATAATTAATCTTAATATTAACATATCATTAGCGCAACTACCTTAATAAATGTTATATTAACATATCATTAGCGCAACTACCTTAATAAATGTTACTGATATAAGCGGGCTTCATTTTCCATCATTCATATATCAATCAACTTTTATTTTATTAACTTAATCTCACTTACACAAACATTTAAAATAAACATAACATTTTGGATATTTTATTAACATTGTCTCACTGGAAGCTTTTTTACACAAACCTTTAACATCAAGATTTAAATGTCAATATATCATTTTGAATATAAATATTAATATTTTATTTTGATTATAAATCTCCTAATTGGCTGAGCTCTTTCATGGTTATCTTTCTTTTTATCGGTGCTTCTTTGTGACCATCAACCCTGGTATTAACCTATTATAAAACATGTTAGGATCTAATGTGATTTAATGGAATAAAACCTAAAACTGCCAGTCTGAATGCATAGACTTGTACCATTAAATGTAATAGTTTGTGACTTGTACTATTAAATGTAATAGTCTGGAACACAAAACTCACCTTTTTAAAATGATCTCACAATTCATATAATCAATATCTATTAAAATAAAACCAAAAATGCAAAATATATTTCACCACAATATATATATGGTATTCTTATATATATCATAATTATTTATTAATGCGAAAGACTCTCTACTTCCTTTCATGGTTTTTCCTGGGTTATTTTGTGCTATATATGTGGGTTTTCGTTTGTTTCCATTTGTACTTAGTGACTCATTCATGTGCTTGGCATATTTTCCTGGAATTGTCAAAGTAACATATATTTTGATGTTGTTAAGTTTGTTTCCATTTGTATTTAGTGACTCGTTTATGTGCTTGGCATATTTTTCTAGAATTGTCAAAGTAACATATATTTTGTATTTAGTGACTCATTCATGTGCTTGGCATATTTTTCTAGAATTGTTAAAGTAAGATATATTTTGATGTTGTTAAAAAAGAATAGTCATGTTTTGTGAGTAAAATTGCGCTTTAGTTAAGAATTTTGAAAACTTTCAGTTGATTTTAGTAATAGTTATATTTATGTACTCTGTAAACATGTTTTTCATTAATAAATTTTTTGTGCCGATTTACAAAAAAAAAAAAACTTATTAATAGTTGGGTGGAACTATGATAAACAAATCGCCATAGGGTATGTGTTTATTCTAATTTATGTGGTTATTGATCGAATTTGTGATCCCCACCTTACATATTCATTTTTTCTGCTTTTCAGCTTCACATTAATTCATTGCTTTGCAATAATTCGTTCAATATTGTAAACATAAAACCCTAACCCTAAATGCATCAAAGCCTCAGCTTTCGTGTCAAGCATGCCTAATTAAATTAAATTTATTGCATGAATAATTATAAGGAAAACAAAACATAGAGTGATTGAAAATGAGATCCTCTTCTTTTTTTGTAATATTCGACCAAGATTTCTATTGATATTCAAAAAAAAATGCAATTGATGTTCTTTGTAACATTATATTGACCTTGTCAACCAATCCAAAAACCACTAACCTCACAAGCCAGAAAGTTACTCACATACTTTGTCATCAAACAATAAGACTTTAGCGTATGTGTTGCCCTAACAATTGTCCAGACATACAAAAAATACAATAGTCGCTGGAAATTTGATATATCGACTACACAACTGATAACCATTGGCAAAAACATACATGTTATGGTGATAGAACAAACACAACATAAAGTAGCAAGAGAACATAAAAAACACATGAGAGGAACTCTGAATAGCAGAAAAACATAGGTGGATTAATTCATCGGGAATGATTACTAGTTGGTAAGGAGAAGAATTGCCACTGACCATATTGACTCATGTAGCATTAATGATTGCTTCTCCATTCTTGGGTGTTATGGAATCAATATCTAAATCTGAATTGATGTAGCGCTAAATTTTATTCAGACGAACCGTAATGTCATCCATATCATATCCGATATCCCACATTATCCTTTTCAGTTCCTCCTGACCCACAAATAGCTTACAATTATCAACATGTTTGTCTCTCGACACAATGTGGAGTAGAGAGCCCATATGTCTGTGTGAAAATATTGAGTGCAGGAAATATAGCCTACATTTTCTCTATTTACATGGGTCTGGTACCCACTTTGTTTTACTTTCGCATACTTCGTAATCTAAATGGTACAGTCTCTCACCAAACTCTCATGCTTCCAAGGATTGAATTTCCCCTCGAACCTCTAGAGGCACAACATCAAAGGACTTTTCCATTAACTCCCAACCAAAGAGACGTCGTTTTCTGGATGAGAATGCCACATATGAACCTCCCCTTCGATTGATGATTCGTTATCATGGTATCATCGGACACGAGAACCTGCAATAAATCTTCACAAAACACTTTTTGGACATCCCACAATAGACTTTTTTTATGAACGGATGGGTAAGGTTGTGATACCAATCTCCCAATTACCTAAAACTAGAACGTGAATGGTTGTGAGAAGGACCCAATATAAACATTGTCCAATTACCTATAACAGTGAATGTTTCAACCGAACAGGACACTACACCAAATAGAGTTTAGAACTAAAGACGATTTATCGTCTAAGAAGTCGTAAATACCCCTTGGACAATTCGAAGTCAGACAACATTAAAACCAAATCGAAAATGAACCATTATACCAGACACCGACAGCCAATACAATGTAGTTAAAAGATATGCTTGAAGGTTCGAGACATTGTAAATCAGCTGACAGGAGTACCATGACCAACTTAAAAGAAGGCCCAGATAAGGAAGTGTGTAGAAAAAACACAAATGTTTGGAAGTGTGTAGAAAAAACACAAGAAACATTTGATGGATTCCCAACCCTTTCGATAACAAGGTTTGAGTGAAAATTACAAAGAGAAAATCGCCCGAAATAACCACCACCCATCACAATATCCAACAAAAGAACTTAAACTGGGAAGGAACACAAAGAACACAGAACAAAGATACACCATATGCATTTAAATTACCTAGACTAACCGCATGACCACCCAGGGCCCAAATAGACTAGTGAATACCTACTAGATGTTGGTCGCAGAGAGATTTGAAATGTATAACAATATTTCAACTCGAATGTAGTGGGTCCAAGTAATTTGGTTGATAGCTCACCAGAACCCCTGGTCTAAAGATGGAAATGAAAACAACTTGTGTAAATAATTGATCACGGAAAACACAATCAGCGAAAGCATGCCCTGAGAGAGATAACAGTATGGCACCACCTTAGAGACAATGGTGTTATCTTCCACCCTACATTGTCAAGAGAGAATGTATATAACAATTCCGATGAGAGTTTGCTAATCCATGAATCAAAACGGGGCCTATGTCATACATTCGCTAGACTCCAAGTTTTAAACCTTAGACTGTGTTTCACGTGCCTGAATACTCATATAATTTGTCTATCATAAATGCAAGATGCTCACCTATGAGGGAAAATCCACCCTACCTCTAATCTCCCACAAGTCTACTCCTCCATTCCTGCTTTGAAAACCTCAATAGATTGTTTGATGGTGCGATGAAAATCAACTTCCCTGTACCAAACCCTCACAAAATAAATGCCACAAATAACTCACTATACGGCCTCCTCGCATGACACTTTCTCCCT
>APFE030082323.1:269623-296917 GCA_000404065.3 Pinus taeda | reverse complement strand
ACATATTTACATACCTCCTTCTGGCTTGCTGGGGACTATTAGACCTTTGACTCATGACATTGCAGTGATTTTGACCAAAACCCTAGACCTAGACTTGGGATTTCAAGACAAAAATAAAACAAGTGTGACACAAGCTCATTCAAATGATATGACCTGATCCAGCAAAGCCAAGAAGGGAACAAAGACCAGCTCCTCCATCAGTGTTATGGCATGCCTAACGGGATGCAAAACTGATGCTGATGAGACACCTACCTATGCATATGCAAAGAGCTGTTGATCACCGATGGAGGGCTCAAGACCGACACTAACAGATCCAAACCTAAATCTTCATTTGAATATGTTGTTATTTGTTGTACAAATTCATTCGCAGAGCACAAGATATATGTGCCATGGCTTTTGCCCATGCAATACATAACAGAGATAATATCTTGCTCGTCGTGGGGATGCTTGTCCAGATTAGTCATAAGGGCTTCAATTGTCATTTTAAACATAGATATGCTGGGTAGCTTTATTTGACCAAGAAGTTTCCTTTCTGCAGAACGTATATCAGAGTTGATGTCATCGAACATACCAGGAAACATATGCATGTGTTTTTCCTGCACTGTCGAACGGTTAACATGAGCCATGTGTAGCAAACCATGCAAGGTATGCATGCGAACCTCTCTGAGAATTCATCTTCAACTCCATGAAGAAAAGCTCCAGCAGCGCTAAAAGTGAGAAGATCTAATCCTCTGCCATGGCATGCTAGGTCTCTATCACCCTCAGGAGTTCCACTAGAGAAGTTATTTGATACCCTCTTTGCTGCTTGCCCCACAATCTTCTTACTCAAAGCTTGAAGCAACACACTTTCAGATAAGGGACACATTCTTCCAAGAGCATAAAGAGCTTCACTTCTTACTTTCATATTCATATCCCTTGAGATAGTACACAACTGGAGAAATGCCTCATTTGTTTGGTTTGTGCATTGTCCTTCCTCTACTTGGTGTAGAGGCAAGCAGCTAGGCTTTGGGAACAGTAGCCACCTTGCCAAGGTCACATCAGCAACAACTCTATTTACCAGAAATGATCAAATGCAGGGATTGCTGATGATGTTTTGTTTTGTTTTTTTTTTTTGTGCTTTTGCAGGGATAGGAGCTGATGGCACTGCCATTTGAAGAGCTGGAGAATAAATTACATAATATAAAAAGCAACATTTAAATGATTTCTTCTTCAAAACAGGGTTTTGAAGAAGAATCAATCTCTGACATGAGACGGAGTCTAACAGGATCAACCTCAAGTAGCAGCGTTATTGATCATGATGTTGGCAGCAGAAGTCTCAAATGTAGGAATCCGCTTTCAAATCCCAAAAGAGGTGGTTTCATAGGCGAAATATTTCCATGGAAAGTTCATTAGTGCTCTGGGATCAACTGTAACTGTAAAAATGCAGAGTCCACCTTCAGACGATTGGCGGAAGAGTTCAGAAAACAACAATTATGAAAACTTGATTGCGTCAAGATCTATAGTTCCATATCAAGACGAGGGAAAGGAGATTTGCCAAAGCTTTAGATGTGAAACAAATAATATAAGACCACAGTTCACAACATTAGATATGGGGGAAAGATGGTAGTCAACACTAGTGTGGACCTGGTGAAAAGGTTTTTGTCTGAGCGTGCATGTAATACAATCTCAGCTGAAATTGTCGAAATCAGAGTTGACTCGGTGCATCCAGAGCAAGCACAAGCACGAGATTTATGGACTCCATATGTTTGTGAGGCTTGCGGAGATCGTGTGCTTCGATGAGCACATGAGTGGGAGCAACACAAACTTGGTCGTTCACATCTGAGGCAAATTCTGCGACTCAAGAAGAAATTCTACGACTCCAGAGATAACTTGCAAGATTTTCAAATGGCTATTGCACTGTATGTTTGAGGGTTGCATATGGCTGCCTACAGGAAAAGAAGAGGAGAGCGACTTCCACTAGAAAGCAACGCAATCTTACATCTACGAAAGGGCCAGTTATGTCAAAACATCAGAAAAACGATTCCTCAGATATACTGCCCTCTTAGCTAGGCTCTTTATGAAGCGCAATCTCTCACATGCAGTGAACATATTTGTTTCAGAGGGAGATGCTGTATCAGTTTTTGAGACTATCAATAAGTCAGGAATGTGATTAATTGAGCTTACAGGGCCAAAGATTGAATTGACATGTGTATGAATCAGACCTGCTTTGTTGTAATGGCGTGGACCAATATTGCTATGCGTTGAGCATTATGGTAGATTCAACTTGAGTTGAATTTCTGGGTTGAGTATTGGGAATGTATATGCCCACAAATAAATCGTGACCAAGGTGTGGTCAAATCCTTGGCAACAATTTCCATCTCTGTGCTAATGAAACAAAATACTAATCGAAGTGAAGAGATTGCTATTTGAAATAAAATCAAATGCTGTGAACGTTGAGTTCCATTGCTAAATGATGTGCAAGTCAAACAAAACCCTGTTGGTTGAAGATACATGTGAATGTATGGAGAAATATTCGCTGAAACAGAGGAACGTGGTCAGAATTGGGATAGGCGTTGTTTGATAGCTGGCATTGACCGCATAAGTTTTAATCCGTTGTCAACTAAAGAAAAATATGGCGCACGTCTTTGACACCTGCTCTTCACTTCAGCCACCTGAAGACACCTGTTGCCAGATGTATAAGATTCGTGTTTATCTATGACCTCAGTAAGTCATACGATGGAGTCTGCGATCCAATTGTTAGGCTTTTTGGTTAGAGATTTTCAAGGGGAAAGTTATTACATGTTCTATTTATGTAATTCAGGTGAAACAGCACAGGAGTTTTTGGGTTGATTTGTTTTCTTTTACAGCAGAAAACGGGGTCAATTCGCCTACTTTTATCCTCAGTCCCGATTCAACAGGATTTGCGCTCCATATGTCAACCATCAGATGATTTTTAGGAATACGCTGTTTTATTTTAGCTTAGATGAAACGCCCATTTCTAATTTTTGTAATTGTAACAGAGCAGAGGTTTAGGGGGTTGATTGGTTTTTTGTTTTTCTTGAACAGCATGTATTTATTATATTAGAAAAAAATTCATTTGTAAGAGAGAGAGAGTCAGGGGAGATTTTCTGAGTGCTGGAGGAGAACTGAGCTCCATTGTATAGTATTTGACAGAGGGATTTTTAATGAAAGTTTCACAGCAATAATTTATGAGATTCATGTGGTATGTTAATTTAGCATAAGTTTTCCCTTTGTCTCATATGTAAACTGTTATGTTTCATTCACTTCATGATCATTTCTAATTGAGAAAATGAAGTGTTTAGGTAGAATTCATAGTATTATATATTCTGCCTATAAGTTTGTTCAATTCAATGTTTTCTTCTGTTTGACAAGGATTCAGTTCTATGCCCTTGTCAGCTCCTCACCGGTCTTGCCATCCCATTTAAAATCTAGATTTGATGCTAAATTCCTTGCCTACCTTGCCTCAGTCGTCAACCTGTGTTGTTCATTATATTTCTCTATTTGACGCTGTGATTTTTCCCATGCAACCCAGAAAAACCCCGTTATTTAATTAAAAACCCCAAATCAAATTCTTTTATCAGTTTACTAGCCTAAAATCAGTGTTTCTAATTGGTCAACTCATCCTATTGAAAAATTCACCGAGTTTGACCCGAGAGAGCCTTCTCATACCTCGTAGGGCTAGCTACGAGGTGAAATGGTTGGATGTTGCCTTGAAGGTTTGCCTTTCTCAGCCTGAGGTGAAATCTCAAGCGCTAATAGGTACCACTATGCGCAGAGACTTTTTCTTAAAGATCATCTTGCGTTTCTTTAGATTTATCACTCCATTCATGTCAATGGCCCAATCTATTCCCAATAGTGTGGGGTAGGGGTTGCTATCATCACAATCTCTATCACTACAAAATATGCTAACGCGCTTGCTCCTTTGATATCTACTATGATTCCCCGCAATCCCCCCATAGGCAGGATATTTTGATGGTTTTCCATTCACAATTGGATAGGAGACCATTGCAATGCAGGCCTGCCCATGCGCTCCCATGTCTACTTTGGAAAGACGTTCACGTCCGACCGTAGATCCAGAATCACTTGGTCCATCTCGTATTCCCAAATCTACGTGGTCAATCTCATCTCCCTTCCTATTTGCATCGTGTGCTTCCCAAGCTTCTGGACTTTGCCTGGTTCTCCTGGCGCGGTCCCAGCGCATCTAGTTATGAGTTCTTACAACCCCTTTACAGCCTTGCTATTACGTAGCAACTTCATGCATGTCTCCAAGAACATAGTGAGCATCGAAGGGTCCATGTATGGCTCCAGTCTATCTTTACTTCCTGAAGTGGAGGCATCAACAAAGCTCCTCTTATTTTCCATTGAGGTCTCCTTAGCATGCTCCAAATCAAATTCTGGTTCCTTCATTGGAGCCTTGTGAACCTAGGTGCTTTCTTCACATTGCTTGCCTTTGTCATCCCCTATCGTAATACCACTCCAGAGCATGATATTTACATTAGGGTCTTCCTTGCATGGCTCAGACCTCATCATTTGTAGGTTCTGAGTGGGGGAGGCTGGAGTGCTCCTTTATCACGCAACCTCGCTATCAGTGTGGGACGGTCCTCTGTCTCATGATCAAACAATGTACAATACAAGCATGATGGTCTCGTTCGATTCGTACAATCGCGGGCATAATGTCCTAGCCCTCTATAATTGTAACATATTAGTTGTTCGCGACCTCTTCTTAGTCCCATTCCACCTTGGCCTCGTCCGCGCCCCTGAAATCCAGTGCGTGCCATTCTTGCATTTTGATCAAGGGGCCGTGTTTCGGCCTGAATTCTGTAGGTAGGAGTTTGATCCATCATGAATTCATAACTTCTACAGGTGCGCTCATCATGGTCTACTAACCTGCAGAAATTATAGAACAACTGCTAGGAATTCTGTGTATACTTCTGTAATAGATGGCAGTTATCTATATCAAGCTTTCCTCCTATCTGAAAAATTGCGCACCATAACGCAGGTGCCGCGCTTGGTCCTACTTCTGCCTCTGGTCTCAATGGCATTAGTCCTCCTCTCGCGAGGTAATTTGCGAACACCAGGTAGTGGTCCTTGTCGTGCCCCTGGCCCTTGCACTTTACACACCATACCTTGTCATGCACTTCTGGATGAACCGTACTATCTTGTTTCGAACTCTACATCTCAAGGCACAAGTTTTTCAATTGCATGTGAATCTGCTAAACTCCCAGGTTAGGATCTTGTATCGGAGTCTCGTGCAATCTCATTGCAACTTCCAAAGCCTCAGCCTGAGTGGTTAATCTTTGTTGCACCATTGTGTACCATAGATGCAGCGTTAACGATGCTACAAACCATTTGTGGTGTTTCCCATCTATTAATGTCATGTTCGCTTCACGAATTGTGCACTTCAGTCTTTGATCCAACTCCCACGGGGTTTCACCTGGTAGCATTGTGATTTCCTTGAATCCAATAATCGATTGTGCCTCAGATTTTGGCCTGCTAAATTCTTTGTTTAGCACAACTTGGATATTCGCTATCCCTGCATTCAGATTGTTATTGGAATGCTTAATGTAGTAGGTCAGCATGCGATCCTGTAGAGTGCTCACCAACGTTGCGTTCCTTATATTGTCGTTCGTGACACCTTGTGATTCCCATACAACTTTTATCACGAAAAAAAAACTAGTCTAGATCTTCATTCCCTACTCCCTTGAACACTGGTAGCTTTATTGCGCTAGCCATACTGCTTCGTGGTGGTGGCAGAGGTGGGACGAGTGAAGTCAGGGGTAAAGATGGTGAAACTGGTGGTGGTATAAGTGGGGGTGGTATGCGCATAATTCTCTGCCTTATCAGATTGATCACACTTGGCAAGACCTTTGCGAGCTCTTCTTTGCCTCCTCACGGAGGTGAAATCAAGGGGCTAGTCTCTAGTTCTGTGCTACCTTTGTTTCTGTAGATTCTCCCACTTCACGTAGCTCCAAACATCAATTTATTCGCATAACCCGCTTTTCACACAGTAGCATTTTAATCCAAGTGATCAAATATTTAATGTACTTACCTCATGGTCCCTTGAGGAAGCGTCGTTATGCCTCGCTATAGCTGACTGAAGTATCTATCGCGAATTCGGTGATGAATTCTCCTATGATTCGATTGAGCTAGTGGTCGACAACACACACGATATTATCCTTTGATGCTTCTAGTCTATGCACCAATTCTGGAGTCCACACAATAGGTTTGTCAAGTTTACACCTTCCTTGGCTATCTGCTAGCTTCGTGATCCACTCGTACAAATCAGTAGGGAAGTATGCAAAGGAAATTTTGTGGATCTCCGTATACAAGTATCAATCTAACCACTCTTCCTTTGATAATCGCAGATTCCTATTTTCCTGTGCTGCGAACTCGTGAATCTTTCTGTCCAACCAATCTTCAATTCCTTTCTTTGTCGGATTCCAGTGATACGACATCAAACATCTGTATGTAGATCCCGGTCTCGACAATGGAACCATTTGTTGTCTTGTTGGGGCGTGACCCAGGCTTAGAGTTAATTAGCCAAACAAATCCCGGTATTATTGGCCCTTTTGGCAACAGTCCACGTAGCGCAGACTGAGGTCTCACCCAAAGTAGTATGGGAGGGTGCTAGAACCAGGTTTCCACACCCTGGAGATGTCTGATGAGTTTGACTGGTCCTTTGATTGTTCCTATGTGCAGGTGGCTTTGCACACCTTCTATTCATAACCTGATATCCTGCTTTCGCGCAACCCTAACCAAGGGATGTGCCGTGCTCTGCGCTATTACCTGAGATATTATTTATCTTCCAGAATTATTTAATCACCTTCACCTACTCAAATGTCTTAAGTTATACTTAAAAATACAAAACATTCATATAGGTTCGCGCAGTAAATAAATAGTGTATTTGCAAATTATATCCAACCATGTATTAAACTAGGAAAAGATACACATAATTATAGCAAAACTTCTCTTTATTGATTCTCCAATGGTTACAGACTTGACCTGCCCTGTGCACTCAGCTGCAGGGGTCCGCGCACTAAGCTACGGACTATAGGCTTTTGTGCACTCAGCTGCAGAGCCTTTTCCTAATCTATGACCCACAGACACACTTTACAATTCGACTCAATCACTTAGACTTCTCATTTGTTATTCCTTATTAGTTATCTTTTACACTTAGAGCCTCGCTCTATTTATACAATCCCATGGTCCGCAGACCATGGGTAGGTCTATCCAGTCGACATTACATTACAAAATTAGGGCAGACAACCCTATGACTCTATCATACTTTCACACCCCATGCCCGCAATTCGCAGAGCTTTTTACAACAAGATTTGGTCAAAACTTGGGCTTTAAGCCCAAAAACATGCCTTGGGGGGATTCCATGCCCAATAGACCAGGACATAGAACTCATGCCTCATAACCAAGAGGTCACCCCACTAGATTCACTAGATTCGGAAGCAAAGAAAGTCCCAAGTGATCAAGGAGACACAGAGATCCTTGAAGACAATCTGAAAGCGAAAAAGCATGACATATCTTTCAACAAGTCACAACAAAGAGTTGTTCGGTCGCATAAAGTGTCTACTCCAGATGTCCATACATCTCCTACGTAGTTTGAAGAAAGGGTGATCGTATATGATGTGTGCAAGCATCCATCCACATTGGCCAATGCTACCAGAGCATATGCCGAGGCCACCAACTCAAGTGTTTGATTATTGATAGCAGAGAATGAGTGCATGGCCAAGGAGTTACAAGAGGCCAAGCAGGGAGGAGGAAAGGTTACATCATTTGCTAGAGTAGAGTTGAAGTGAGAAATACTAGATGAAGCATCATCCCTCGAAACAATGATGCATATGTTGTATTCTAGATTCGACATCATGCATAAGGTAGTTTTCCATCTCAACGGTTGGCAGCAGTGCTATGCTAGGAGAGCACACATCTTGTCAAATCTGCACACTATTGTTGAATGCATGAAGACATGGACAATGAGATACAAAGGAGCCCCATTGCATTTTCTAAAGATGATGAAGCCGAAGGCAGTAGAGTTGAAAGCATGCATCTAGAGTCAGATCTAGAACTATGAGGAACTCCTGTAGCTCATCACCAGTTTGCAGGCTTCATATGCATGGGTGTTCAAAAGCATGGATGTCATTGTGTGCACTCACATGATCCCATCTATTGGCACACTCACTGAGGTGAAGTTGAAGAACCATGTCCGAACGGAGTTGGACATGTACTTTGATGAGTTGATGTGTGTAGCCACCGGCATAGACTTGGAGATTAGTGCACACACTATGCATCATATGTTGCTAGTCCCACTGCACTCAAGACGATGATGCACATCTTAGCAGATGAGTTGGACAGAGGTGCCACATCGGTGTACCCAAATGCAATGGAGGCGAGAGTTCATTTTCAGCAGGATGTCACCATTGAGCACGTGGACACCATCACAAACTACCAAGCTTGGCAACACTTCGACACCGTCGATCATCGCGAGGATGTTAAAGCGTCGGTCTTCCCATAATTGTTTGAGTCTTAGTGATAGCTTGCATGGATTTCTCAAGCCTATTTTGTCTCACATGGGTACATGTGCAGATTGTAATGTAACATCTTGTAAAAGTGAGAGACCAAGTGTCGATAGTTGAATGTAACAATATGTAGTAGTTGAAGAGTCATGAGGTTAGGTGAAGAGTCACAAAGAGGAATGTTAGGGGTCACCCCACTCTTTGCTATGTATAGAACCTCATAACTCATTGTACAAGCTTTTGGGAGTGAAGCTTCCTATAGGAGTATCTTAGAAAAAATCTTACAGTGTATTGTAATGAGCCTTGGCTTCTCCATAGTGCAAAGCTAGCATATCTCTTTGGAGGAGAAAGCGACAGTGACTATCACATTCTGTTGTTGGAACTAGTGGTTGGTCATGGTTGCATGTATGATTGGAACTTTCACTTTATTAATATAATAGAGACATCATGTTTCACGCATATTTTGTTATTATATTTCAACTATCTTGGTTACACTAATGATATATGTATCTGTTTGCTTACGCATGTATGTATGGACTCTTTCTATATATATGTATGTATGAAGCTTGTTGAGATGTGCTATTTGTTTAACCATCACTTTGGATTGTTGGTTCACTTGCCTTCCATCTTGTGATGTATCTTTGCTCATGTGTTCCCTTCTAAGCTGTGTGTTTCCACAGGTTTCCAAGGGGCACACTCATTCCACTTTCCCTGTGTTAGAACCCTTCATGCACCTTCCTTGGCTTGCTGCGCTAGTCACACCCTTACTACCAACAAGGGCATCCTGCTTTCCTTTGTGTGCAAATGTGGTCAAAGAAATACCATATGACCCACTACTAGGACTCCTACACCAAATGGTCTGAGGTCTAATTGGGACTTCTTACTGGGGAGATCCCCTGACATGTTGGCGTGTACAACACCGTCAACATTTTTGGCGCTAGAAGGAGGGATAACTAACAAGCTGAGTCCTCACATCCTATTTTGAATCTTCACATATCTGTCATGGATGCTGTTAGACTCATCACTCCGCAATGTCTGTCTTATGATGAACCTGTTGTCATCTTGAGGGAGTTTTTTGATCTCTTGTCGGAATTCACGTATGATGGTGAAGGTGAAGTGGCTTGGCCTGAGTACTTACAAGACTTCTATGCATTTATTGATGATGCCAATGACTTATCTGATAAAGAGGCTAGCTTGTCGCTTTCACACACACTTTGCAAATCCCCACAATGATGGTGTAGCAACCTACCATCGGGAAGCATGCACTCACTTGACCAGTTTTATCATCTCGTTGAATCTACTTTCCATAATTTTGATCTGAAACCTCTTGACAAAAAACTATTAAAACAATAGAAGACTCCGCAAGAATCACCTATGGATTTTTGGCAGCACTTCCGTGTATTGCAGTTTGAAAAAAACAAAAAGCCATCTGAAGTTTCAACATCTTTGGGACAGATTCAAATACTGTCTTAACAAATCAGTCAATCCCAAGATAAAGTTGAAGTTCAAACCCCACTCAGCATACTTCAGTGATGGAGCTATGCAATCACAAACAAAAATAGTCACTGTCACAAGTGACTGTCCACCGTCCCCTCATCAAACAACTCCACCACTGCAGAGTAATGTGGGAGAATATGCACACACGTTTGTTCAACTGTCACATCCTCCCAACATCACTTCTCTCAATTTCTGTGCAGATTTGGTTGCGGAGCCCATGGGTTGTCACATGCATTTGTTACCACAATCTCCATCTTCATGTTTTGTTGATCCTCTGGATTTCACTATCTTGTGTTCTTCCGTTCCAGACTCTACACCAGTTGTGAACGAGGATCAAGCCATTGATGGAGCTGGTGTTTCACAACCAACCTACGATATTATTCATGATGAGTATGACTGGGAACCTGAACATCAACTTGCGACGAAGGATGATCTCCTTTTGTTCGTGCCTCCTCCTCTTTTTCCAGACATCTTTGGTGATTCTGCTATCTCTAATTCTTCTTGTGTAAATCCACCAATGGATGCACCTATTGTTGATCATTCGTAGAACACACTGGATGTCAGTTCATCATTCGTCAACAGAGAGGAAAAATCATTCATTGCAAATCCACTTGATTTTTCATTTGTTTTTTTTTGGAAATGCAGAGGGTGAACATTATTGCTTCTCATCTACCCCTTTGTTTGATTTATCTGATCGTGAGGATGCCAATGAAATCATTGATTTTTTTGATCGTAGCTGTCGTGATCTCTTTACTCCCATATTCAATCACGATGTTGATTCTATCACTATTTATTTTTCAAAGCCACCTGTTTGTGATGATCTATCTGTAGATGAAGTCAAAACCTCACAGATTGTCGAGGCACTTCAGCCCAAGCTGATGGTTATGTCAGGCCCTCGCTGTCCTAGGGTTGGTTTCACTTCTGGTTAGGAAATTGTTGAAACACCCGAGGCTCCTCATCACTCATCTCTATGCATTGAAGATCAATCCCACACAAATATTTCGCTTCCTCCACTCGAACTACATGACCCCATCGCTTATGCATTGGAGGAATCTTACGCAGAAAGCACTTGTGCGTGACACAAGTTGTCTTTGTTTCTCTCGTTTGCTTTCATGTCACAGTCAAGAGAATGCGTATGCTTAACTTCGACATGTAGTGTTGCACAACACCATGGTAAGTCTACGAATTTCATGTCACGCGCTTACACTCATCTATGTTAAGTGGATGCATTTAGACTTGGAGTGTGTTTGTCTTCATTGTTATATCTTTCATGTTTGCTGGTTCATGCAACTGCATTGTTCGCAAACCATGCCTTCACCAACATGGGTCGACCAATGCGTCAATGGTTGCACTAGAAATATCACTTCATGTGATTAGGCCCAAGCACCGTTAGCTTAGGAGTAGGAGTAGTGTTTGCTTCTTGTCTTGTTTTCTTGCATGCATGTTTGCTTCTTGCCTTGTGTTTGTTTGTTTGATTTTTTGTTTTCTTACTCGCTTTTCTTTCACATTTTTTCTTCTGCTCTTTCACTCTTTTAGTTGTTTGTTTTCTTGTTTATGTTTGTAGGTTAGTTTTGCATGAACTGTGTGTGACTCTGGAAACAAGCGAATGTAAAGTACAAGAGGACTTATGCAGTTATCAATACTTGGTTATTTATCATCTTGTCTGTGTATGTAGAACTTGTTATTTTCAATCCATGATATGCCAATGGTAAATACATGCTGTTCGAATTGAACCTTGATGAAAACACAATGCTTACATGATAACTAGTATCACCTACTCTAGTCGGTTGTGTTGGGTTAACCCTTGTCATCTCAGTCAATTAGAGTAAGGTGAGGGGGAAAACCTTAACAAGCATGTTAGAGGTATATACAAAATAATTCTCTAAAGGAACAGCCTCTTCTGCTCTCAATAAGTCGGTATCCCTCTTCCGCCTCTGAAATGAATAAGTGTTATGCACATTTATGAAAAATGAAAAATGAAAAAAAATGAAAATGTGAAAAATTTTGAAAAATGAAAAATGAATAAGGCAAAAGAAGAGAAAGGCTTCCTACGCAGAGAAGTGATGCAAGTAACTCTGCTGGGGTACTGACTAGTTTTGCTGGTAGCAAAGAGATGCTTGTGTTCCTGCATGACTCCACTAGGGTACTGTCCAGGCCTGCTGGCAGTGGAGCAACACCAGAGATGAAACTTAAACTCTGACTATCATATTGCTTGTGTACAAATATACCCCTCATCCCAATCGAAACAACTGGGTTGACTTGGTTTAGAATGTGTGCTGACTGACCAAGAGCATAACAGGTGCTACATTTTTCAATCAAGCTAATGTGGGATTCAGGATGATCAGAGAACTGAACAAAAATTCTAGAGGTGTTAGACTTGCTTTTCTCAAAACAAGTTCCATGCTGAGATCTAGACTTCTACCAGTGTGTCGCCAAGTGTTTTAGCGGCTAACCACCCTCCAAATTTTTTCCTTAACTTCGTTTTGGAGCCTCCCTACCAACCATCCTTAGCAACATGTTTTGCACTATCAAGTACATAGGATTTAGCTTAGTTTCAAAGGCTTGCCAGCCTGTGCTTGTCAACTTGCTTGTCTCCCATCACAGGCTACCTTTCCAAACTTAGGGTATTCTTTGGCTGAGAGGTTCACTTAGAAAATTTCACAATTCTGGAGGGAGACTAACCTTCCCTCCAGAAATTGGACAATCCTACTAGGATGCCTGCTGGGCTCAAGAATTGCACAATCTAGTGAGGCAGCTCTCCCTTAGAAAATTGTGTAATCCAGTCAGTCACTGCGCTTCAGCCTAGAAATTGTGTAATTTTGGTAGGTGGTGACCTGGTGACCCCAAAAATTGCACAATTCCTGAAGGACATCCAGCCCTGCTTATCCCAAAATTTGCGCAAATCCCTTTCCTAGGCTTGCATACTGCTACATGTGCATTCAGGTTGATCGGTTCCCTTCGGGATTGAGCAATTCTAATTTGCATGCATGAGCTGCTTTTCCTGAAATAGTAAAAAGTAGCATATATTTTTAGCAACCGGAGGTTACACACAAAGATCTTGTTAGAAAATTCCCTCCAAGTGTCGCTTTTTCCTAGATTTGTGGCATGCAAGTCATAAGCCTCAAACTTATTTATTCGACGCTACAGATCTCATTCCTCACATTGATCTTGGAGCTTTGACATCCCACAACACATCTAGGAGTCTTTGGCACATTCAGCTTAGCTTTTTCGGGTAAGTCTGCTTTTCATGTTATTTGCTGCTTTTATGTCACCTTTCGTATTTCACTTTGTACGAATGTTTTTGTTTGGTTTTGTTGAACACCCACTATCATTTTAATGTTTATTAGCTTGTTGAAGCATCGTTTTAGTTTTTGTTTGCATCTCGCTACTGTTGCATGCATGACATATTTTGCACTAACGGTCGCTGTTGCGGTGACTCATTTCACACAGATGCATGCGTTCCCATTTTCTGAATCCTACATTCACTATTTGCATGCATTATCATTCACTCTTGCTTACACTAAGTATCGACATGCATTCAAACCTTTTCATGTTTTCAGTCACCCGTCGCTGGGTCCAGGCAGCCTTGGCTCAGACCTTGCCTCACCCGAACAAAAATGCACATTTTTGGAAGTGCAGGCTTTGCCTTCCCTCCAGAAATTGAAAAAATATGGCCTAGCACTGGCCTCCAGGCTTGCATTGCACAATTATGGGAGGCAGTGCCATGCCGACCCAGAAAATTGCACAATGTAGTCTCTGAGCATGCATGTCCTTGCTGACTGAAATTGTGCATTGTGTAGTTTCAATCCTCAGCAGGTAGGCTAGACTGTGCATTACATAGTTCAAGTAGTGAGTCAGCCTCCTGAAATCTCAGATTGTGCTTTGCAAAGTTTTGGCAGTCAGTCTCCCAGCCTCTCAGTAAAAATTGCGCAATCTTTACTGCCAGTCACCCAGGTGTGTTGCATGTTAGTCCTCAGATCTGTTTTGGTTTTCAACTAACAGATTTCTTTCCATGAGTGTTTCTATGTCTATAGGTATAGTAGCTCTTCATCCATCTCTCAACAGTTCAGGTATAATGCCCTCTAAGAGAGCAGGGTCAAAGGACAAGGTTGGAAGTGAAATTGGAGATGCGATTGAACAAGTGTCTATGGGCCTGCCCATTTACGAAGACACCAAGATGGTCATAAATAGAGACATCAAGATGAAATGGAAAGACATCAATGATAGATTCTTAGGCACATTTGAGGAAGACGTGGAAGACCATAGGGTTTATCTCAACCTCCACAGATCTGGCTTGTACTGGATTCCATGTAGGTATCCCGTGTTTCCATGTGCGGACATGATACATTGGATTGTTTCACACACTAATCTTGAGACAATGATGTTGAGTAATTTTAGTGGGACAAATCTTACTACCTTCAGGGTGAAGGACTATCAGGAGATGTATCACTTGCCACAACCAATGATCACAATGGAGAAACCCGTTAGCACATGCAACACTGAAAACTCTAGAGATATCTTGAAGAGTTGGGTGAAAGAGCCAACCAAATTCAAGATCACATGCAGTCTAGTTTACAAGACGAAGATACTGTGGAAGGCATCTTAGTACTTGGTCATCTTTGCATGCTGCTTATATGGCCAAGAGAGCACAAAGACCTTCCTGTAGAGCTTGATCAACTAGCTAGTGAAGGAAGGCCATGCAACTGGTCTGACATGTTGGCTCTCAGGTTGAAGGAATAGGTGACAGGATATTGACATCTACCCAAAGGTCAGTAAGCAGAGATATACATGTCTACTTATATTCTGGATGCAATCTATGCCTGTCAGCAGTTCCCGGGTTTGAAGTGGGCATGGACACCTTCAGAAACCTCTGTGCATACTTATTCTAGATTATTCTTTGAATGTAGCTTTCATGGAGTCATCACATATTTGTTAGACCACTTTTCCACCCTAGTGTAAAAAATTATATTTGAGAAGGATCCATCTTACATGTCGCAGGAAGTGATGGAAGTATTGATTGACATAGCAGATTGGCATGCCTAACCCCTTGGCACCTTCATACGAATATACAACGTGGAGAAGGCTCCGCGTGTTTTATCAAAGTTTTTCATGGACAAGCTCGTCATGCAAGAAGTGTCATATCACATCTCGACTGGGTTGTCAGCTAGACTGCAGAGGAAGAAGAAGGCACCTTGGCATGCTCTTTCTTTACAGATCAAGTTATACGAGATACAAAATCTCAAGCATGTAGATGCCGAGACAGAGGAGTTCATGTAGAAATTTCCTACAAATCTAGCTCTCTGCTACCATTTAGAAAATCTGTTGTAGGTTAACCAGATAATGCAATATAAATAAAAGTAGAATACTATAACCTACTTCTACTATCAAGTTTGTGGAAGCTTAAAGATCGAGCTGAAAACATATAACCAAAAGAAGAAGAATAAATGCACAATACACATGAAAATACTTCGGGGAAAGCCTCAGCTAAAAACCCCACTATTTGTATTATCATACAAGGTGGAAATACATAGGAATTATACAAAGCCTTAGCTCTCACAACTAGCCAGCTCTTAGTACAATCCTCACAGATGCTCACAGGTAATATTGGCTGCTCTCCTCAGTCTTTCTCTCTGCCCTCCAAGCTCCTATTTCCTTGCACTGTTCCTTTGGGATGATTCTCCTTTTACCAAGTGGATGATCTCCTCCAACCAAGTGTAACATTGCTCTCACACACTATCAGGATTACGCAATCCTCAAGGAATGATTCCTTGCTACATGCATGAGTTGCCTTTATAAGTAAACACATGCAACTGATAGTACACTGTCCTTGACATTTAGCTCAACTGGGTCTTTCTTAGAACAGACATGCATGAGTTTATGATGAGGGAATCTTCAGTTAACTAGAGTACACTAGTTGGATGCATGCATGCATCAACTGACTGATAACTCACAATTAGTTCCTCAAACAGTTTGGAACTAATTTAATTGGACTTAACTCAGTAAAATGAGTTAACTAATTACAACTCAAATATAACTCAATCTTATCTCCTTAATTTAAGGGATAACTCTTGCATGACTTCAGAAAGACTTCTAACTTGAATTTCTCCAACTATTTAATCCAAAATGAATTAATTAATTATTTTCAAGTAGTTGTTAAGACTAAATTCAATTTTAATTCACAATTTAATTCAAGGAAAAATTAAATTGGAATATTCTTGTTGCCACATTTCAACACTCTCTCTCAACAAGAAAGGGATTATCTGGCACCCCAATCCTCTCTCTATGGAACTAGAATTTACACTTTGACAATGCCTTTGTCAAAATGTCAGCATCTTGCTCCTCTGTCAAAATATACTGTAGCAACATGATCCTGTCGATTTGTGAAAAGCCACGGGCAACAAATATTACCTTATTCTTCTCCACACTACCATCAACAGCTTGCTTTACCTTATAAATCCAACGAGAACTCACAATTAACTTGTTCTCTAGTCTCGGAACCACATCCAAAACACTATTATGAACTACGGAGTCATACTCCTCCACCATATCATCAACCCAAATCGGCTCTTGCACTGCTTCCTTAAAGGAAGATGGCTCGGTCTCAACACATTCCCCAACAAGGGCCATGTATCTAGTGTACCTCTTAGGTGACCTCCTATGTCTGTGTTGAGAAAATGGTGCTCCCACATTCTCTCTCGCATCCTACAACAATCTGTCAGCTTCTCTTGCATGCTTCCATCCATCTCTGGAAGACTCTTCTTGAGTGGATGTCTCCACTCCTGGAACCTCTGCATGCGGCTGCTACACATCAGTTTGAGGATCCTCCTCCTTAGGAACCAACAGTTCCTCCATAGCCTGTAGTTGGAGATCCCTCTCAAGGGAAACTTGCATGGCCTTCTACTCATCAAACTTGAGATCTTTGCGAATCACTGTCCTTCGACCGATAGGCAAGTACAATTGATAGTTGTGAGGTGTATCAGTGTACCCCACAAGTATCCCCAACTTTGCTATCGGCTCAAGCTTCTTCCGTGCATCCTTTGTCACATGGAAATATACCGATGAGTCAAAGATCCTGAAGTGATCCACATATGGTCTCTTTCTGGAGAAAGCTTCCTCTAGTGTCATCATACCAAGTATGAGATGCGGGCTTCTATTATGCAAATAGACCGTTGTGTTGCATGCCTCAGCCCACAAGTGAAGTGGTAGGCCTTGGTCATGCAACATTTCCTGTGCTGCCCCTATAATAGTTCCGCTCTTCCTCTTGACCACCCCATTCTGCTGAGGGTTATGAGGTGCCGCTAACTCTCATTTAATTCCTTCCACTGCACAAAAGTCCTTAAACTCTTGATAGACATATTCTCCACCATTGTTTCTTCTCAAGGCTTTGATCTTCTTCCCTGACTCTTTCTTGACCAAAGCTTTGACTTCACAAAACTTTGTGAAGTTTTGGTCCTTCTTCTGCATGAAATAAATCCAGCATTTACGAGAATAGTCATCAATGAAAATCACAAAATACCTTTGCTTCACTATGGATGCCATTGAGAATGGTCCACACACATCAGTATGAGCTCGCTCTATGATAGCCTTTGCTCAACTGTCTCGATCATGAAATGAAGAATTGGTGTACTTTCCCAAGGTACAACCTTTGCATGTGTCAACTTGCTTAATTTTACCTTTGGGAAGTCCTGTAGATATCTATTGCATTATCTTCAAAGCCCCATGATGCAAATGGCCCAACCACCTGTGCCACAACTCACCAATGTCTTGGCTTTGCACCAATTCTTCTTATTTACTCAATGCTGCATAATCATCTACCTCTAGTTTATAAATATTCTTCCCCCTAATCCCTATCCTCTTGGTCTAACCCATGGCTATGTGTCTTAGGAACGCCTTTCCTTTACTGAAGACAACATCATAGCCTTTTTCCTCTAACATCACGATCGATACCATGTTCTTCTTCAATCCAGACACATATTTCACATCTATCTAGGTGATAGGAGCTCCATGCTCCCTCTGAAAAGCAATGTGCCTGCTCCTGAAACACTATACTTTCCATCATCCCCCATCTCTATGCACATCTTGAGGTCTTTCTCCTCCAAGGTACTCAATAAATTTTTATCACTAGTCATATGGAATGAGGCTCCACTATCAATATACCAGACACAACCCATCATCGATGACACCATGCATGCGATGAGGGTAAAGTCCATTTCGAACTGAGAGGCTAATGCCTCACCTTCCGATCCTATTGAGGATCCCTTCTTGGACTTCTTCAATGCGCATTTAGTCGCATAGTGTCCCATCTCATGACAATTAAAGCATCTCACTTTAGACATGTCACCCTTCTTCCCTCCATGAGAAGAATTCGATTTGGAATGGGAAGCCTTCCCCTTCCCTTTCCTTGCCTTACTTGCTAAGGCTAGATTTTATTCATCATCACCCTTGGATGAAGAACCATCTCGTGTGCTCCTCCTGCATAATATCCAACCATATTCGTTCCCAATCCGACAGTTTCTCCCTTCCATTCATAGAGTCCTAGTAGCTATTCCAACTCTTTGGAAGGCCAAGGAGAGCGAGGCTCACCATATCATCATTGGAAAAAGTTATTCCCACACTTCCAAGCTCATCTCTGTAGGTGGTGAGCTTGTTTAGATATGTGGAAATAATACTTCCCTTCTCCATCTTGATTCTTTGAAGCTTATCCTTGAGCACCAATTTCCTTTGGTCGCTACTATTCTGGTAGAGGTCCTTCAATGTCTTCCACATTGAAAATGGAGTATCCTTCCCATGGAGACTCGAGACAATATGGTATTGAACTCCCTCAAAGATGATCCATCTCGCCTTGGCCAAACACTTCTTCCACTCAACCAACTCTTGTGCATTAGTTGAAGCTGGCTTTGTGATTTCTTGATCAATGAATTCCTTCAAGCCATCATCTTCTAATACAACCTCCATTCTATCTTTCCATGCTATGTAATTCGAGCTACCTTCCAAGGCATACTCGAGTCTCAAGCCATAGAACGCCATTGGCCAACCTTGAAGTATGATATGAACTCGATTTGCACCTACAACCCTGAACTTCAAACTTTGAATTCTCTTCTAAGTATACTATTCACAGCTCTGATACCATGTAGAAATTTCCTACAAATCTATCTGTCTGCTACCATGTAGAAAATATGTTGTAGGTTAACCTAATAATTCAATATAAATCAAAGCAGAATACTATAACCTACTTCTACTCTCAAGTTTACGGAAGTTTAAAGATCGAGCTAAACACATATAACCAGAAGAAGAAGAATCAATGCACAATACACATCAAAATACTTTGAGGAAAGCCTTAGCTACAAACCCCACTATCTGTATTATCATACAAGGTAGAAATACATAGGAATTATACAAAGCCCTAGCTCTCACAGCTAGCCAGCTCTCAGTACAATCCTCACAGATGCTCACAGGCAATCTTGGATGCTCTCATCAGTCTTCCTCTCTGCCCTCCAAGCTCCTATTTCCTTGCGCTGTTCCTCTGGGATGATTCTCCTGTTACCAAGTGGAGGATCTCCTCCAACCAATTGTAACACTGCTCTCACACACTATCAGAACTGCGCAATCCTCAAGGAATCAGGAATGATTCCTTGCTACATGCATGAGTTTCCTTTATAAGTAAACACATGAAAATGATAGTACACTGTCCTTGACATTTAACTCAACTGGGTCTTTCTCAGAACAAACATGCATGAGTTTCTGATGAGGGAATCTTCAGTTAACTGGAGTACACTAGTTGGATGCATGCATGCATCAACTGACTGATAACTCATAATTAGTTCCTCAAATAGTTTGGAACTAATTTAATTGGACTTAACTAAGAAAACTAAGCTAACTAATTACAACTCAAATAGAACTCAATATTATCTCCTTAATTTAAGGGATAACTCTTGCATGACTTCAGAAAGACTTCCAACTTGAATTTCTCCAACTAATTAATCCAAAATGAATTAATTAATTATTTCCAAGTAGTTGTTAAGACTAAAACCAATTTTAATTCACAATTTAATTCAAGGAAAAATTAAATTGGAATATTCTAGTTGCCACATTTCAACAGTTCAAAAGATTCACTTTTGACACTAGAAGTTTTAATCCATATGACCCACAATGCTTTGTAAAGGACCACTACGCAAGAGTGCAATTTCTGTGGGTCCACGGGGTGTGTCATTGGCTTGAGGAAGACCCATGGAGAACTTTTCACAGCTTCTCCAGGCTCAATGAACTGGTCGACATAAGCTATGGAATGGTTAGTAAAGCGACGCAAAGCATTATCTCAGAGAGCACCATCACCAACAAAAACAAAGGGTAACAGTCATGCGCATGACAAAGACGAGAAAGGTTGATAACAACGCAGAGGCTGAACAAAACCACAATTTCAAATCAGATCCACTCGTGATAAAATTAGCTTTGGAGATTGAGGCTAAAAGGCAACAACGTGACAAGAGGAACGCACAAAGGCAAAGAGATAAACATAGGATAGAGGAAGCATAGAACGAGTTGCAAGAGTTGAAGCAACAACTTTGGGAAGAAAAAGATTTGTGCAGAAGAGAGAAGGAAGCACAACATGGACAGACACAACAGGAGGCGCAACATGCACATATTGACAAAAATGTGCCCATATAGGTTATAGACTCATCTAAGTAGCTTGTACAAAGCAGACAGGGTGAGAAGTCACAGGAGCAGGACTTAGCTCAAGAGATTGAATAGATGCTAGAGCAGATGGATATGGATGTGGTGTTGCCAAAGTTAGATCAGGACATAGACCTCATGCCTCATAACCAAGGGGTCACCCCACTAGCTTCACCAGTTCCGGAAGTAGAGCAAGTACCAAGCGATCAAGGAGACACAAAGATCCTTGAAGACAATCTAGAAGTAGAAATGCACAACATATATTTTGACGAGTTCCAACACAGAGTTATGCAGTCACACAAAGTGTCTACTACAGATGTCCATACATCTCCTATGAAGTTTGAAGAATGGGTGATTGTATCTAATGTGCACAAGAATCTAGACGCATTGGCCGATGTTACAAGAGCATATGCCGAGGCCACCAGTTTGAGTGTTCAATTCTTGATAGCAGAGAATAAGTGCATGGCCAGGGAGTTACAAGTGGCCAACCAGGGAGGAGAACAAGTTACATCATCCTCTAGAGCAGAGTTGAAGAGAGAAATATTGGATGAAGTATCATCCCTCGAAATAGTCATGTGCATGTTGTATTCCTGATTCAACACCGTGCATAAGGTAGTTGTCCATCTCAATGGTTGATAACAACAATGTGCTAGGTGAGCATGCACCTTGTCAAATCTACACACTGCTATTGACTACATGCAGACATGGACAATGAGATACAAAGGAGCCCCATTTCATTTTCCAAAGATGATGAAGCCGAAGGTGGTAGAGTTGAAGGCACGCATCCAGAGCCACATCTGGAACTATGAGGAACTCCCGTAACTCATCACCAGTTTGAAGAATTCACATGCATGCATGTTCATAAGCATGGATGTCATTGTGCATGCGCACGTGATCCCATCTATTGGAACACTCACCAAGGCAAAGTCGAAGAACCAAGTCCAAACGGAGCTAGACATGTACTTTGATGAATTGATGCATGTAGCCACCAACATAGACTTGGAGATAAGTGCACACACTATGCATCAATATGTTGCTGGTTTGACTACACTCAAGAGGATGATATGCATGTTAGTAGACGAGTTGGAGAGAGGTGCCACATCATTGTATCCAGATGCAACAGAGGCGATAGTTCCTTTTCAACAAGATGTTACCATTGATCACATGGACACCATCATGAACTACCAAGCTTTTCATTAGTTCACCATCGTTAATCATTGCGAGGATGCCGAAGAGTTTGTTTTCCCATAGTTGTCTGAGTCTTAGTGATATCTCGCATGGCTTGCTCAAGCCTATTTTGTCTCACATGGGTACATGTGCAGATTGTAATGTAACATCTTGTAAAAGTGAAAGACCAAGTGTCGATAGTCGAATGTAATAGAATGTAGTAGTTGAAGAGCCATGAGGGTAGGTGAAGAGTCACAAAGGGGAATGTCAAGGGGCACCCCACCCTTTTCTATTTATAGAACCTCATAACTCATTGTACAGGATTTTGGGAGCCAAGCTTCCTATAGGAGTATCTTAGAGAAAGGTTGGAGTGTATTGTAACGAGCCTTGGCTTCTCCGCAGTGCAGAGCTAGTATATCTCTTTGGAGGAGCAGGTGGCAGTGACTGTAACGTTCTACTGTTGGAACTAGTGTTTGGTCATGGTTGCATGCATGATTGTAACTTTGAATTTCTTAATATAATAAAGCCAACGTGTTTCATGCATATGTTGTTATTGTATTTCAGCTGTCTTGGTTACACTAATGATATATGTATATGTTTGCTTACCCATGTATATATTTAATCTTTCTATATATGTATGTACAAATTTTGTTGAGATGTGTTGTTGGTTTAACAATCACTTTGGATTGTTGGTTCACCTGCCTTCCATGTTGTGATGTATCTTTTCTTGTGTGTTCCCTCCCAAGCTGCGTTTTTCTACAGGTTTCCAAGGGGCGCACTCATTCGACTTTCCATGTGTTAGAAACTTCATGCACCTTCCTTGGCTTGTTGTGTTGGTCACACCCTTGCTACCGACAAGGACATCATGCTTGCCTTTGCGCGGAACCGCGGTTAAGGCAATACCGTACGAGCCACTGCCGGGACTCCTACACCAAACAGTCTGTGGTCTAGTTGGGAATTCTTACTGGGGAGATCCCCTGATATGTTGGTGGGTCCAACACCATCAACAGGTCTGCAGTTGAGTGTGCAGACCATCTGAAACTTAGTTCATAGGCATCCTATAGCTATGTGCATAGGGAATAACTGTTTATTGTACAAATTCTATATTATAAGCAACAGTTCTTGTGGATGTAGTCCCACATTGGGACGAACCATGGTAAAATTTGTGTCTACATGTGTTTATTTGATTAATACCTTCACTTTATTTCATTACTGTGAAGTTTATGGATGTTTATTATATTTCTAAGAGATGAATGTAATTCTGCGAAGTAATATATAAGTGCGAAGTAATTGATGTATGTGAAGCAATTCATAAGTATTGAACTTAAAGGAAATACAAAAGTGCCACATCACAACATCCCTCATGTTTCTGGAACCTAGTTCTGCAACCTCCCATAATCACTTCGGGTGAGACCGCGACTTGCTTGTAGGTCGTTTCCAAGAGGGCCTGTGGTTGAGGGTTTTGATGGTGCGCAATAAAATTTGAACCTGGGTCAGCCCAACCTGAGCCAACAATTTTGTCACTATAGAGCTCAAGGCGATTACAAAAATACGCTCTTTAAGATTTGAACATGTTACTTCCGGGAATTGAACTTGGGTGGGGAGGGTAATGATCCTTCTCACAATTACCCAAGCTAGACCCAATCGACACATAACATTTTACAAAAACATGCATTGTAATAAAATTAGGAACCCATTTTATTTTATAAGAATAATGAACCCTTCATCATACAAAATGAGACAACACAATTGTTCGAGATAATAGTATGCCAAAAATAATTGTTATAATATTGGTAATCCATTGTCATATAAAATGGGACAATAAGATGGTCTATATTAAACACAATGTTTGATTTATACAAACAAATTCCAAAATATAAAATGTGTAACATTTAATGTGTTTATCATCATTCATTCCAACTCTAGTTTTTGTCAATGCTTAAGATGCTTCCATTCCTCATTTCTTCATGGCTTGTAGGGTATGTTGTACTTGGTTTATTGCAATGTTTTATTGTAGATATACTTGATTTGTTTGGCCTTTACATTTTCCATCTAAAAACAAAGGAATAAATTGTAATAAGTTATTTACATTTATAGTATAATATATGCGATTCTAGGAATCAATAAAATTAAAATAGTAGTGACTGATTTATGAACAACATATATCCTTTTGAAGTAATGCATCATTCTATCTTGCAACACATATCCATACTTTGTTTCCTCTGAGTTTTATGTTTCATAGCGACATTTAATTATAAGTAAACATTTATTGTTATTTCAATATTTATATAATATAAAATATAAAACAACATATCTACTTACCAATTGTTTAAAAAATGTTTGAATGTCTCTTCTTTGTAGGTAGGCACCTTGTAGACAACATCCAAAGATGATTATAGACTAAATATAAAAATCACAACAAATATGAAATGTTAGTGAAGGAATATCTATGTACTCATTGTGATCAATCTTTTTTAACATTGTTGTCCCATCTTATGTGAAGAATGGGTTCCATTTTATTTTCTTTTATACAACAATAAAATAATTAAAATTGAGTATTTGGTGTGATTAAACTCATTTATTATATTTGGAAGATAATTAATGAGTTCATATGTTTGATGATTGTTGTTATCAGAATAGCTTTTACCAATATTCAATTATTCTTATCTCTCTAACCATATCCATTCTTATCTCTCTAACCATATCCTTGTTCACTTTTCTTAACATCCATACTAAAATGTTTTATATATCATCTCATTTGATCTCTTTTAGTATATATATAAGTATATATATATATATATATATATGGTAAAAATGAAGGAATTGATTTATTATTTTTTGGTTCGGTATACACCTATTATTATACATGTTTAGTAATGATACATCCTAATTATTATTTTTATTTTTATTAATGCATGGTTTTGCTATTAGTGAGACTAATAGCAAAACATAATACTTTGTTGTAGTTTAAACATAATCTAGGGGTGACAGTGGCCACAGGTAGGGATGTAATCTATTACCCTTGTGGAAAAAGATAAATAATGTATTCTTGGGGCCTAGAAATAACTTCAAATAACCATGTAGAATTTTACAATCTATTCTAAGGTACTTTACAAGTTTCATCTCAAAAAGTTTCCAAGCAAATTGTGGTAGAGGTCTCCTCCCTTCCCATTTCTTATGTACAAAAAGAAACTTCCCTTGATAGCTTGAAACTAAAGACTCTAATGAAAATAATAAGATGGCTGATCCATAAGATTTTGCACTATGAAGCCTTCCATATACTAAGGAAAAGCAATGGAGAGGTGAATCAACTAGCAACCCATGGAACCAAATAGAGTAAAGCAAAAATATTGATAAACAATACTATACAAAAATGTGTGATTCCTTAAAAGGGAAAAATAATGGCCCCACCCAACGTCATAAAAAATTAAAGGGAACATGTCATCAAATGGGGGAACATGGCTAAATTCCCGCGTTGGAAATTGGGAAGCACACACCATGCATTATATCTCATCCCCATGAACCCCATGGTTGGATTGTAGGCATATAATGAGCACAAATCGAATGAATGAGTTAAGGCATGAGAAGAAGTGTGGTACTAGGGTGAAGAAAAATAAAATGAGGAAGTTTAGAGTATTAACTGTAAAGCTTAAAATTTGTAGGTTCCCACATAGGTGGAGGATAAAGACATGGTGTATGATGATGTATAGCTTTGGTAATGACATTGGAAGTCTCATTCCAAAACATTTCTCATGAATGTGATTTCCCATTTTCAGTAAAATAGGAATATCAAGTTGTTCGATCATCAACGATTGTAAGAAATCAGATAAACATTAATGATGGTCCCCTTCAATTAATATAATTTTCCTTCTCTTCAAGATGATTTTGACTCCCTGTGTTAAACTTAACATCTAAACAAAGAGATTGCTATGATTACAAGCATGAATATAGGGAGAATTTTAGGAAATTATAGGATTTATTGGTAAATTCGGATGTAAAGATGCAAGGGGCAAGAAGATCTAAATACATCCATTCTAACTCTGCAAAATTGTCATAATTAACTTCCCTCTTCACTTACAATTTCTATGGAATAGTTCATTGCCCAAAAACTTAGATGGGTATAATTAAGGATGAACTTGGATACTTAAGAGATACAATGGAAGAAATATACTAGCACCTAGCCAAAAAATATATGGACTCCCCTTTGTTAGCTACCTCCGTCAACGAGGAGAACTAGGAACTCCCGTACCTCAACTAGCCAATAGAAGAGCATAATAGTCTAAATAACAACTAGGAATTCAATGCAACAGAGCCTAAAAAATAGACGGTGACTTATGCATTGTAAATTTTATTTTTTGTTAAGAAGCTTTTGGAGGATCTACTATTATAGAATTAGTGTCTCAAGCCCAAATACTCTAACTTTTTGGCTCATTTTTTCTCCCTACAGCCCTACAAGTACACATTAACCATTGCATTTTATAATTTTTTTCCTTTGTATGATACACATTAACTATTTCACATCCTTTAAACTCAAATGAAATTGAAAATATATTAAGTAACTTGAAGGAATTCCCTTTTCAATTCAAGTAACACCCCTTCTCTTCTTGGGACATGACTCTGCCGCATTCATTATAATATTTTTTTTCTCATTATTCTTTCTTTTTTAACAAGAATTATATAGATTATATTGAGAATTTCCCCCCTGATGACGTCAAGTACATTTGGAGTTACATTTCTTTTGCCTCACAAATTTCTAAAAAGGCTAAAAACTAGCCTCCTCCTAGTGAGAGCAGGGGGAAAAGGTCCAAAACTAAATCTTTGAATTTTTATTCCTCCTGCTTCATGGGAGGAGGAGTAAATTCTAACAAACTGCTTGCATAAGAAAATGAAGATTTTTTTATTTTATTTTTTATTTTTTTTATTTTTTATTTATTTTTTTTTTTATTATTATTTATTTATTATTATATATTGCTGAAATATAACCCATCGCTAGACCCAAGGGGTGCAATATAGGGTTCAGGACCAAAGTTCTTTCTTCTATGATCTTTCCTACTTCTTGTTATTGGAGGGGAAAGCACTGTTTTTTAAGAATATCTGAATAGGAAGGGGAAGAAAAGGATGGATTCTTCTCAGCAACCTTACCAACTTCTTCATCATTCACTTCAAGAGGAACCTTTGGATAAAACTTGTCCACTATAGAATTTTTCTTTGAAGGGTCCTGATCTGGGCCTTCTTCATCTTTCAAATCAGGAGGGACCATGATGCAGTGGATATTGGTGGCCACCTGCCTATTCCACTTGGACCCCCAACATTGCTTCCTTTCAATTTCCTAATTTTAGCACAGTTGTCACCATGACTATCTACAGTTAGTATGGCTCCATCAACAGTCATACTATCCTCCTTGGCAAGCCTCATACCTCTGCTCTCCATGTCAAAC
>APFE030082323.1:185779-245064 GCA_000404065.3 Pinus taeda | reverse complement strand
GCTCCGCCCCCCCTCTAACCCCCCGGTTCACTATGTAGGTTAGTCGTGGAAAGAATATAACACAACCCAACAATGAATCTCCATGAGCTCATGTTTGACCTCAAACTACTTATTTTCCTGCTCATAGTAGGAAATTATCCATTTGGCCCTTTGTAAGTTGACCTTGAGCTCACTTATGAGTGAATTCTTCTCCTTGATGACAATAGCTGTGCTTTTATTGTCATCATGCTCATTTGAGTCAACTAACTGAAAATCATGCTCTATCTCATGGAGGTCTTCCTCATACTACTGGATCTCTGCCTCTACAACTTTTTCCTTACCCTTCTGTACCTGCTTTGTCAATGAAGAAGGAAAGGCCCCTCCCACAATCAGTGGGGCAAATACTTGCCTATGTCCTCTCTGATAGGTATGTGCCAAGGTACCTAAACCAACCCTTTTTGGCTTGTTGCTCTCACCATGCTCAATATGCTCCTGCTCAGTGCCTTCATCTTTGCTAGATGAATGGATAGGCTCATGAAATGGTGATGATGGAGGTGTTGGGTGTGGGATCCCCCAAGGGCAGTTTTGGGGCTAAAATCCCATATTTTGGTCCAATTTTGTAATCTAAATACAAAGACTCCACATTTTGTGGTCATGAAGCGCGTAGATTTTAAAGAGTCATAGGGTTGTCCGCCCTTATTGTGATAATGTAATGTCAGTTGTAGAAGATCTACCCATGGTTCACAGACCATGGGATTGTATAAATAGAGCTACGATCTAAGTAGTTTAAAGACAAAAATGGAATGAAGATCGAACATGTATGAGAGATAGCTTTGAAGTAGAAGTTTAAGTCTTGGGTCGTAGCATAGGTAGAGGCTCTGCAACTGAGTGCACAAAGGCCTAGAAGTTTGCAGCTGAGTGCACAAACCCTTGCAGCTGAGTGCGCAGGGTAAGTCGAGTCTGTAATCATATGGAATTATCAATAAAGAGAAGTATTCTATAATTTCTGTGTCTTTATTTCTTGTTTATGCATATGTTATATTGGGTATGAATTTCACTTCTAATGCTCATATGATGCATGAATATATGTAAATGTGTTGGTTTAGTGAACACAAGTAAGAACATCTGTTTATGTGAAGCTAACTAAGATATGTTAATAAGATGAGTAAGATGCTTAGTGTAGTTGGGGAAATATCACAGTTCACTACCCTAGTAGCATGAAAGTATACTAGCCCTTGGTTAGGGCTGCATGAAAGCTGATTGTATTCTTTCGCGAAGGTACTGAAGGGTGGAACAGAGGGCTAAACAATCTGCGCACCGGTAGGTATAGCTGTAATAAAACAACATCACAACCATATTAAGGGTGTGGAAACTTGGTTCCAGCATCCCCCCATACTGCTTTGGGTGAGACTTCAGTCCGCGCTCCATGGGCTGATGCCGAAATGGCTAATAGTGTAGGGATTTCTTTGGCTAACTAACATTGAACCTAGGTCAGGCCCCCTTAAGCAAACAAATGGTTCTGTTGTCGGGACTGGAATCTGCATAGAGATGTGTGATGTCATATCACTAGAATCTAACTAACAAAGAAATCGATGACTGGTTGGACAAAGGATTCACGAGTTTGCGGAAAAAGAAAACATAAACCCATGACTGTTAAAAGAACAGTGGTTGGACCGATACCTATATACGGAGATCCATGAAATATTTTTTGCGTCCTTCCCTACTGATCTATATGAGTGGATCGTGAAGATAACAGATAGCCAGGGAAGGTGGAAACTTGACAGTCCTATTGTGTGGACCCCAGAGCTAGTGCAAATGTTGGAAGCATTGAAGGATAAGGTCACGTGCGCCGTCGATCATTGGATCGATCGCGTCATAGGAGGATTTGTGATTGAATTCGTGGTAGACACCTTAGTCACCTATAGCAAGGCAGAGTGACGCTTTTTCAAAGGACCGCGAGGTAAGTATGTAAAATCTTTGAATACTTGGATTAAAATGTTGTTGTGTGAACAATGGGTTATGTAGCTACCTTGATGTTTGGGCTATGCAAAGCAAAAAGGTTTACAGAAATGAAGGAAATAAGGGTCCAGAGTATAACCCATTGATTTTGCCTCCGCGAAGAGATAAAGAAGGGATCGCGAAGGTCTCTCTGCGAAGTGCTATTTAGTTGATAAAACAAGGATTTCGACGAATACCACCTCTGCCCACACCACCACCGACTTCACCGCCATCACCTCCAACTTCACCCATGCCACCTCCACCTCCACTGCGATTCAGTATGGAAAACATAGTGAAGTTGCCTTTTTTAAAAGGCTTGGGAAGCTCAAGGTGTTACAGATGACCATATAAAGAAAGCAACACTAGTTAGCGCCCTACAGGATCGTGCGCTGACTTGGTATATTAAGTACTCCAACGATAACCCGAATGCTAGAGTAGTAGACATCCAAGCAGCACTGAATAAGGAATTTAGTAGGCCTAAATCTGAAGTGCAATCGATTGTGGGATTCAAATAGATCACGATACTACGAGGTGAGATGCCTTGGGAACTAGATCAGAGGATGAAATGTACGATTCGAGAAGCTAACATGAATATGATAGATGGACAGCGTCACGAGTGGTTTGTGGCTTCGCTACTACCACACTTACGAAGTGCGTTGTCGCAACAGAAGCTAACAACTCAGGCAGAGGCCTTGGAGATTGCCATGAGACTTCATGAGACCCCGATGCAAGATCATAATCTAGGAGTTCAGTAGATCCACACGCAGTTGAAGAATCTATGCCTTGAGATGCAAAGCTTGAAACAAGATAGGACGGTTCAGGCAAAGGTACGCGAAGAAGTATGGTGTGTGAAATGCAAGAGTCAGGGTCATGACAAAGACCACTTCTTGGTCTTTAAAAATTACCTTGCAGGAGGAGGACTGATGCCTTTAAGGCCAAAAGTTTAAGCAGGACCTATCACGACACCTACTTTATGGTGTGCTATCTGTTAAATAGCAGGAAAAAATGCCACTGATAACTGCCACTTGTTACAGAAGTATACACAAACTCTGTAATATTTGTTCTACAACTTTTTTAGATCAGTAGGACATGATGAGAGTAATTGCAGGAGCTATGAATTGATGATGGATAGAACACCCACCTATAGAGTTTAAGCTAAAATGTGGCCCCTTGACCAGAATGCAGGGATGGCATGGACAAGGTTTCAAGGGTGCAGACGAGGCTGAGGTGGAGGAGGACCTGGTAGAGGTCGCAGACAGTTGATGTGCTACAATTGCAGAGGACCAGGACATTATGACCATGATTGCACTAATCCAACGCATCCATCATGCAAGTATTGCACGCTGTTTGATCATGAAACATAAGATTGTCCTACACTGATAGCCAGGATACATGACAAAGGAGCACTATCGCCTCCCCCGACTTAGAACCTGTAGATGATGAGGTCTGAGCTGCGTGAGGAAGATCTGAACGTAAATATGGTCGTTCGAAGTGGATTCGCGATGAGAGATGACAATGGGAAATAGCCAGAAGATAGTACCTGGGTTCACAAAGCCCCAGCGAAAGAGGCTGAGTTTTATTTGGAGCGTGCTCGGGAAACCTTCATGGAAGCCAAGAAGAGCTTCGTTGAGGCCTCCACTCCAGGAAGCAAAGATAAACCTGAGTTGGAGATGGACCCCTCTATGCTCACTACTTTGCTAGAAGCATGTATGAAGTTACTGCGCAACAGTAAGGTTGTGAAAGGGTTACATGAACTTATCAATAGATGTGATGGGACTGCGCTAGGTGAACCATGTGTAGTCCGCAAGATCGGAAAGCATAAAACAAGGACGGGGCATGAAATGAGACTCTCCACGTAGAACAGAGAATACGAGATGGATCAAGTCATTCTAGATTTGGGATTAGATGTGAATGTTTTACTGAAAAAAACAAGGGAGTGAATGGGCAGAACTACGCTGTGATGGTCTCCGATTTAGCTGAGGATGGAGAATCAACAGAAAATCATACCCATGGGGCGACCATAGGGAGTAACCATGGATATTGAGGGAGGAAGCACGCTGGAAGATTTTGAAGTAATAGAAATTGTTGATGACAAAAATCCGTACCCTGTGCTCCTGGGAATTAACTGGGCTACTGATATGAATGGGGTAATCAATTTGAAGAAGCAGAAGATGATCTTTGAGAAGAAATCACTACGTGTAATAATACCACCGGATCCTGCTGAAGGATCACACTATACAGAACCAATCCACGACCATGAAAGTGATGATGATATGGATTGCATCTATAAGATAATAGTGCAAGACCAAGACTGGCTGAATCCCACCATAGATGGGTGGATTACATGGGAGCGCGAGAGTTCCTGCACTTCGAGTTTCGATGAAGAAATAAAATGTTGGCAGAATTAGTTATATGAAGTAACTATGCTGAATTGCAACATGATGACTCGGTCGCTGCGTTGCGTGTTGTTAGAAGTAAGAAATCTGCCTACTTATGATGGTCTAACTAAGGTAGATACCTTCTTAGATGCATTTGAAAGGGAGGTGCTAGAAAAGAAATGCTTCCAGGCCTTGGACTGGGCACTGCACACTATGCCTGCAAGATGGTGGGGTACGCACAAAGGAAGCTTTGATGATTGGCGCGAATGTAGGCGAATGACGCGAGCACGATTTGGGAAGCCTAAGATGTGACTAACAGGCAAGTATGATGGGCAAGATGATCTGCACACACATCTGGCCAAATGGACGCAGGTCTATGGAGAAAAGCCCTAACCTGAGTAGGTGCACCTGTACCCAGTGTTAAAGTACCTAGTCAATAAGCCTGTGTTGGGGGGGTGAATTTGCAGATGGCTCTTTTTGTTCCAAGAGTATGATTTTGAAGTTGTTGTGAAGCTTGGACGTTTGAATGCAGGACTAGATCACCTGTCACGCATCGAGACAGGGGAGGAACCTACTAATTTGGACGAAGGATTACCTGATGCACAACCCTTTGCTGTGCGCATCGCGAATGGACATTTATAGGATATAATACACTTTCTAACAACTAGAGCTATGTTAGAAGGAGACTCTATCTAGCAAAAGAAGGAATTAGTGGTGTGCGCAACAGACTTCTCTGTCATTGCTAGGCATTTATACAAGATGGGGAATGATGAAATACTACAAAGGTATGTACCTGAGTTTGAACGAAGCAGCATCCTCGTGGACGCTCATGGGGGCGCTGCATGAGGACATTATGCAGGAAGAGCAATCGTGTAGAATATTCTATGCGCAGGGTTGTGGTGGCCAACCCTTCATCAGGATTCAAAAGAATATTGCAAGGCGTGTGATGTATGTCAAAGAATAGGTAGGCCATCGTGAAGGGATGAAATGAATTTGAATCCACAAATGACATTTCAACCTTTCAAAAAGTGGGCAATAGATTTTGTAGGACCCGTTTAACCTCAAGGGAAGATAGGTGCGAGGTATATTATCACTGCGACGGAGTATTTGACTCATTGGGCAGAAGCACAGCCGGTGAAGGATTGCACAGGTGCAACTAATGCAAAGGTTCTATTTGAATATGTACTGACATGATTTGGATGTCCAAAGATCTTGATGAGCGATCATGGTACGCACTTCCTGAATGAGACGATCAATGCACTAATGGAGAAATTTCAGTTGTATCACCAAAAGATCACACCTTATCACCCACAGGATAACATGAAAATGGATGCGTTCAACAAAGTGCTTGAAAACACGCTAACCAAGGTATGTAATGCTCAATGAAGTGATTGGGACCTATGCATACCTGCAGTGTTATGAGCTTATCATACAACATGCAAAAACGATGACGAGACAGACACCCTTTAGGCTAATATACAGGGTTGAAGCTGTGATTCCTATGGAATACATCGTGCCTAGTCTGCGCATAGCAGTGCTCACATGTATGACAGCTTGCGGAGCCCTAGAAGAGAGGTTTGCACAGCTGGATGAGCTCGAAGAAGAGCAATTTTTGGCTGGATTTCACGAGTAGGTCCAAAAGCAGCGTGAGAAGGCATGGCATGACCTGTTAGCACCTAAATTTTCCTTAGGCTAAAGGAAGGAAAAATTCAAGGTAACCACAAACCATGCTCAGTCTGGTAGCTAGCCCTACCAGAACAGGAGAGGTCTCTCTCTGTGTCACGCTCAGTGAATAAATAAACGATATAGTCTGAGGTGACTTACAACGAATATTGATTTTAGGCTGGGGAAATAAATATGGAAACAAGAAACAATTTTTTATAAATGACTGAGTTTCTGGGATATATGGGACCAATGAACAGTATGAGTAGAGAATTTAACACAAAGGCACAGATTACTTCGTGAGGCAAGACATGCGGAAAGTCTAGCAATTAAATTTGAAATAATGCGGAATGGAAAGATTGTTTAGGAGAGTGAAAAGGGCATAAACACATGAATCCTTTTCAATAGAAGAAGAACACATAACGTGAAACTTTCCCACACGCAGAGCAATAAACATGAATTCTACCTTATCTTACTTAGAAAATTTCACTGGAAATGAATATGAATGAACTGTGAAACATAACGAAATACGTATGAAACATAAAGAGAACAAATTTGCTACACTCACACCACATGAATCTCATGAACTAGAGCCACTGCCTTTCATTAATTCTCTGTCAAAATATACAATGAAGAACTAGTTTCTCTCCCACAGTCTCCCAGAAATTACAACCAACCATTTGCAAATGGTTTTACATACAATAAATAGACTTTTCCATTGGGAAATGGAACGTCCCAAAGTTGGGGAGTTTTTCAAATCATTACAAACTTGAAATGGAAAGCCAACCATTAGTGACAGGTGCAGCGTTACAAAAATGAAAAATTGCTTGGGTGACTGCTCGCCTTCCTTTGCCACTTGGATAGAAGCCAACCTTTAGTGAAAATACTCTTTAAACTTTGCCTTAGGTGCTGAGAAAAATGTAGTATAAACGAGCGGGCCCACTTGGAGAAAGTCGCGAATTGAAATGTCGCGGAGCAGAAGTAATTTTGGCCTTTGGGTCTCTGTGCGCCGTGCCCAAAACTATATGCACCACGCCACTTTTTATTTGATTTTTAGGTACCTTCTGAAGTCCAAATTGTGCCAAAGTGTGCTTGTTAGAAAGCCCTTCCTATCTATTTTCCAACCCAAGTGGAATTTCTGAATTTGGTGCTAATTTTCCCCTCCAAAACTTCAATCTCCCAAGACTGCTTCCTGTGTGTCAAAATAGGGGTAGAGAGGTCATTTTTTGAGTGTTTTTGACCTCCTGGGGACTCAAAACTTGCCCAAATTTCTTGGCCATGCACCAACAGTCATGATTTTTCATGCTGAATCCAAAAATGCAACCCTTTCTTGATTTGGATCTCCCTATCATAAGGGAGAAGAACCCTATTTTGTGCACAAAATTTTGTCAAATGACCAAAATTGTCCCAAATTTTTTGAAATTTGGGCTGGAGATTCTCTATGAAGTGCTATGCTGGGCCATAGAGGCTTCAACCAAGATTCAAAGCCGATCTTTCTCTTTTTTCCTCTTTTGTCTTTTTGTCGCTCTCCTCAATTTCGCCTTCAAACTCCTTATCTGAGCCTTTGAACTCATGTTCCGTGCCCTGTAGTGATAAACCATCCACCTCAATAATGTCTTGTCCTTGTCAGCCTTCTCTAGCAGTCTTTCAAGGTGGATGTTGATCCGCTCGAGCCAAGACTCTCAGTCATTGTTAATCTCTTGCTCTAATGGAGTGAGCTCAATCCTCCTATGTTGGGCAACTTGGTGATTCTTGCGGATGTTTTGCAGCTCCATGATCTCATGCTGGTCTTCAAGATGTTTGTTCCTCTACTCCAAATACCTGATAATCCACTTATCCCTCTCCAAATTGAGAGATAAGGCTTGGATCTCCATTTGCTACTCCTGGATGGTCCTCCTAAGTTTGGCACTCTCCACATCTGTATCATCATCATGAATGAGGATGAAGTAGACCTCTTTTTCACTTGATGGCCCCTCGTCATGCATGGGCCTCTTGCCCCTGTCCTGTACCTGTGTTTCTGATGTCAGAAGCGAGGCCTCTTCCACCCCAGGTGGAGATAACACTTGCTTTGCAACTGCAAAAACATGTCTACTGCCTCTCTGATAGGTGATGAATACTGGCATAGTAGTGGTATCATGGCACTCATACTGATGAGAAGGACCACCTATCTCATGTTCAACCTCTGATAATACCTGTGAAGTGCTAAAGAGGTCATGGGAGATGAAATCATCCCAAGTAATGCCCTGTAATCCCAGCTGATGAACCACCAAAATCTTAATAAGAGCAAAGTGATAAACGCTGTTAAGTTGTTGCTGAGGGGTCTTGTGCTACATGAAGGTGTTCATCCTTTCTATGTTCCTGCAAATGAAATATGGGATGTTCATCATCCGTACCCTGGTAAAGTGCATGAGCAACCTGAAGTGATAGGCAATAGACGAGAGAACCTCCCCTCACAACTGAAATACTTCATGATCAACTTCATGAGTGGAGCATATTCATCTTTCAGATATTGGAATGGAAAGACTCTTTTGAGCTGCCTCAAGAAACTAGCCCTAATGTATGGCTCATAATGCTTCTGATCAACCTTTTGTTTCTTGTGCCATGGTTCTCCAACGTTTGGTATGCTGGTTGCTAATGAGACAGTTTCAGGTGTCAGTGTGAAGGTGACACCAGCTAAGATAGAGTGATCTCCATGTAAGTGAAGCACAAAAAGATGGGCCAACTCATGATGAACTCGAACACTAGCCACCTTTTGACAAAACTCAAAACATGACAGATGCTAGAAACATGACATAGAAAGAGGGCAGGCCTGCAATTCTGTGAGGGTGGTTGGTTCATCCCTAACATGTTTGGCACTTTTATGATGTCTCCGCGGAGCCTGTTCTTCCGAGGATGAATCACTTTGGGTTTCCATTTCATATTTCGATGAATGCTCAGATGCCATGACTACTGTGTACGGATTGTGCTTGGACTGCCCTTTGATGATGGTATGAAACTATGTGTTGTTATGATCTCTACCACCAAGGGGAACAATGCAAAAGGGAGTGTTAGGAAGGGGAATAATATGATGGGATTAGGGGTTATGGGGAGAAATTTTGTTTAGGGACATGTAAGAGGGTTTGGGGATTTTATAAGGTAGGATTTAGGGGTTTTATACTTGAAAAATGAGTGGAGGGGATAGGGAATATGGGTTTAGTAATGTTTTAGGGTAGGGAAAATAGGGAAAAATGGGATAGGGGGAAGGGAACAATGGAAAGAAGGGGAAAAACGAGAGGTGAAAGGGGGGGAGGAACCTTGGTATCAACCCAAAAAATTTGCAACCCTAAGATCAATGGCTTTGATGATTTCAAGTGGTAGGGTTTAGGCATTTTTATTGCAACTATACACAACCATAAACCATCATCATGTTCACAAAAATATATGAGCAACTGAGATGTCAGCCCTACCTGCCAATTGGAAGGGATTCAAAGCGATTTGTTGCAAATTTGGAACAAAACCGGGCCTTTGTGGGTGTGCGCCGCGCTCTGTGTATGCGTTGTGCTCGTGTTGTTTCAACACTGTGTGGTCGCGCCCTGTGCGCCACGCTCCCTCTGTGCGCCGCGCTCCTTTGTCTGTGTGCCGCGCCTGTGACAACTCCTCCAAACTCACCTAAAACGCGTGCTTGCTTCTCACAATCACTTTGCAATGTTTCTCTCTATCCTTGGTGTGAAAAATGACTTTGTTTCTTGTGGGAATCTTATATAAAGACTTTGGAGTCATGGGTTTGATTTTTGTTTCTTCAAAACCCACTTTGATAATGTTTTATTTTGCTATTTTTTCCTGATTTAATTCAACTATGTATTTCACTTTTCCCTTTGAATTTTGAGCTAAAGTGATGAAATTTTTGGCACTTTTTGCAGGGGTTGCATGACATGGCATTTGTCCAAGGAAACCATAACGGCGCCTAAAGAGATCAACTGGAAACTTTTTTGAAAATGATCACCAATGACACACTGTTTGACTTTTCTTCAAAATAGAGTTTTGAAGAACAGTCGTAATCTGTCAACATGATGATGAAAATCTTTAAATCATAACTTTGTAAGGGCCTCCCTCTGGCCTACATGGCTTTATTGGACATGTTTGAAGACCAATTTATCTGATCCCTAGACCTAATGACTGAAAATGACTTTTGTCCATTAAAAGATCAAACATTGACTGTCATGGACTTTAGCGAACATTGATGAAAAGACCTAAGCTAGCATGTGCTAGACATGAGGGGAAATGACTGACAAGACCTTTCCGTCAGATTATGGCATGCCCCTAGCGGAATGTAGCTGAGTGGATGGAGCAAGACACCTGAAAATGAAATGCAAAAAGAGTTTTTATCTTTGATGGAGGACTGACAAGACCGACTCTAACACAAACAACACATCAAGCTGCGCACATTCAAGGTAAATGATCTGGTTTTTTTGTATGATAGTAAGTTTGGTAAATTCCCTAGAAAGTTTAAGATGCAATGGTTAGGGTCGTATGTTATTAAGGAGATTACCAATGGAGGTACGGTACAACTGGTCAAGTTAAATGGAGAACCTTTCCTAGGAAAGGTGAATGGTAGTCGCTTGAAGCCATACACCGACGATCTGACCATGTGACTATATGAAAGTGGCACAGCCTTAGCGCTCTAGGCATTTAAGGAAAAATTTATGGGTTAGATTCTTGAAGATCTGCTACCAATCTAGCATTAATGGGCTGAATGTGGGGGGAACGGTTGAATTTGAATTCAAAAATCCCTATAAACTACAATTGGTTGTCCAGCGAAAAACACTTGGTATTTTGAAAATTCAGTTGTTGCGGTATCAAGTGTGTATGGACCTTACAAAATTTTAGGCTTATGCGAAGGAAAGCTTGCACAACTGCAGGAAACTCAACAGAATATTCAAGGCAGTAGTTCAGTAGCAGCAGTCACCAAACAACGCATGGAACAAGATCAGCAGGCGACCGCTAAGTGCACTGCTGAAGTTGCAGTGATCCAAACAGAGCTGGGAGGTCTTCGCGCTAAGATCTCTGCACCTATAGAGTGACTTGAGGGTGAGTTACAATGTTTGTGTTGGGGGCCTGTTGGGCGTGAGATCCCCCAGGGGCAGTTTTGGGGCTAAAAGCCAAATTTTGGTCCAATTTTGTAATCCAAATATAAAGACTTCGTATTTGTGGTCGCGGAGCGCTTAGATGTTAAAGAGTCATAGGGTTGTCCACCCTTATTTTGATAATGTAATGTCAGTTGTAGAAGATCTACCCATGGTCCATGGACCATGGGATTGTATAAATAGAACTAAGCTCTAAGTAGTTTAAAGACAAAAATGGAATGAATATCAAACATGTATGAGAGATGGATCTGAAGTAGAAGTTTAAGTCTTGGGTCATAACATAGGTAGAGGCTCTGCAGCTGAGTGCGCAGAGGCCTAGAAGTCCGCAACTGAGTGCGCGAACCCCTACAGCTGAGTGCGTAGGGCGAGTTGAGTCTGTAATCATTTGAATTATCAATAAAGAGAAGTATTTTATAATTTATGCGTCTTTATTTCCTATTTTTGCATTTGTTATATTGGGTGTGAATTTCACTTCTAATGCTCATATGATGCGCGAATATATGTAAATGTGTTGGTTTAGTGAATGCAAGTAAGAACATCTGTTTACGCGAAGCTAACTAAGATTTGTTAATAAGATAAGTAAGATACTTAGCGTAGTTGGGAAAATATCACAATTCGTTGCCCTAGCAGTGCAAAAGTATACCAACCCCTGGTAAGGGCTGCGCGAAAGCCAATTGTATTCTTTCGCGAAGGTACTGAAGGGTGGAACAGAGGGCTAAGAAACCTGTGCGTTGGCAAGTATAGCTACAATAAACCGACATCACAACCATCTCAAGGGTGCAGAAACTTGGATCCAGCATCCCCCCATACTACGTAGGGCGAGACTTTAGTACGCGCTCCACGGGCTGATGCCGAAAGGGCTAGTAGTGTAGATTTGTTTGGCTAACTAACGCTGAACCTAGGTTAGGCCCCCACAAGCCAACAAGAGGTAATGGTGTGGCTAACTCATCAGATGAAGATGAATGATGTATGGACTGAGGTGGAGGAATGGAGGTGGATGGATGAGAGGATGAAGGTGCCTCTTGGCCATGTTGAATAGGTGGGACTGTGAAAACCTCATTGGATATGAAAGTCTCCCATTCAATGTTAAGTTGATTAAGGCAGTGTAGGACTATCATTTTGATGAGAGAATGGTGAAATATGATATGCATTTGATGTTCATGATCTTTCCTTCAGGCAATGTATGACATCTTGTCAATATCTTGGTAAAGATAGTAGGGAAAATTGAGTATTCTGACTCTTGTAAAATGCATAAGTAACCGAATATGATAGGAATGGAGCCTAGAAAACCTACCCTCACATGTGAAGTACTTCATGATGATTTTCATCATAGGAACATATCTATCTAGGAGGTAAGAGAAAGGAAAAATCCTCCTTCTTTCATTCTTGTGGTTGGGTTTAAGATATAGCTCATAGTAGCAATAATCCAAATCTTCCTGTTTAAACCATTTTTCCCCAACATCTGGGATCCTAGTAGCAGCTGATATGATAGAAGAAGATATGGTAAAGGTGACACCGGCAAGGGTTTCTTGATTGTCATGGAGGTTGATAATGAACTATCTGGTCAATTCAGAATGATGCCGTGTCCTTTCCACCTTCTCATAAAACTCAAAACAACCCATATGTTTGAAGCTTGTGATAGTGATGGGAGATGCCATGAGCTCTCTAGTGTTGGTTGGTTCATATTTGATGATTTTCCCTCATTTTTTGTATTTCCTGTTGTTTTTCTCCATCACTCTAACTTGTGTGTTCTTCTTCTGCCATGATTTGTTGCTTTTAAAACCCTAGGGCAATGGTAGAATGGAATGTGGGTATGGAAAAGGTGGAATGATGTGTGGAGAGATGATGAGGAGGAGATGGGGATATGTGGAATGAGGGAGGTGATAGGGAATAGTTTTTAAGTGAGGGGGAATAGTGATGAAAACTAGGAAATGTGATTTGAGATGGTGGGAATGCTAAACTAGGGTTTAATCTTAGGAAAAACAACAAACAACTTAAACCCTATGTAGGCAAACAATGGAGGGAAGGAGTGAGTAATTTTTCCACCAACCTGATTTTTTGAAGTAAATGATGATCAACTTGGAAACTTGGTGGCGATGGAAGGTTTCTAGGACATTTTGGTTCCTTCTAGGCAAATGCGCATCGACCTGGCCAAAGGCACAACAACCTGGTCGAACACGTAGCGACCTCTACAGGAGCGCAATGTTGTTATAAATAACACTGGGATATCTGGAAAATGTGCAATGACCTCTACAGGAACATAACAACCTTGTTGAACAATCCTCTTGCTCTGTTTTGCCCAATTTCACCTTAAAACTGCCAATTTTCTTTCGCTGAGGAGCTGTGCGAGTGCTAGAGTGAAAATGAGGCTTCATACTTGAATGGACTTTAATTTATGAGTTTTGCATACCCACTTTCTAATGTTTCTTGTCATTTCCAAATTCTCATGTTAATGCTTTTTTTACTTTGTTACCTTTTTTCTCTTGACAGGTGGATGATGCTTTGGCAATCTTGATTTTGACTTTCTGCGTGGGATTCTTATGGAAATGGACTTGAGTATGTAGCTAAAAGGTAACTTATTACATATAATAGACATAAAATTACATAAGTAAAAATAAAAATTATTACATCTGTTTGCAGTTTTAATTTACAAACTTGGAATAAAATCCCTTCTTGAAATCAAATTTAGGGCTTTCAGTAATTATGGTTACATGCTTTGGAAAGATTTATTTAACTGAAAAATAAATTATTTGCTTGACTTTCATATTTTTCCGACCTTATGCAGTGAGATGGTGATTTATTGGACCTTAGAAAAATAAAACCTAGGTGACCTAATGGAACCTCAAATGATTGAATCTCAGGTGGATTTGACTGATATAAAATGTGATGAAACAAGCCTTCATGTTCAATGGTAACCCAAAAGACACATGAAGGAGGGCCAACAAATACAAACTTTTGAGAGGGAAAAGTGATTTTGGACTTTGAACTACCATCAGTGAACACAATTTTTCATGATGACCTAAGTGGAATGCAAAAAATTTCAAACAAGACTCTAATATGATATAAAAGAGAGATTCTGATCATTGGTGGTAATATGCAAATACTGACTCTAACATTGGCCTTATTTGGGGATGGTAGCTCCTTGGAGGGGCCAATACGGTAAAAAAAACTCAACGTTGACTCAAAATTGATGTGAAACTGACTCGAAACTAACTCAAAATTGAATTACATGAATAAGGACTGAATTATCGAAATAACAGAAAATCAGTGAAGCTCCATGGCCTTCACTTCAGGCTTCGAACTCCAGTGATCTTCAGCTTCACACTTGCAGAAAATTTAAAATTTATGTACAATGAAACCAAGGAAAATTTAGAAAAGATAATGCTTCAGGAGCCTACCATTGACTTTTCCTCCAAAGAATGATTCTCCATTCATTTCTTCCAACAAGAAAGCATTTTGTCCTTGGAAAGCTGAAATCTGATAAGGGCCTTTCCATAAGTTTTCAAATTTACCATGCTTGCCCTTGTCCTCGTTTCTAGCATCCCAACGAAGTACCACATCTCTGATTTTGAAATCATCTTCCTTTATTTTCCAGTCATAGATCATTTTTATCTTCTCGTGTAGCTTGGAGGTGTTCTAAAATACCTCTTCCCATGTCTGCTCTAAGCGAATCATTTGATTGATTCGGCGTTGCATATCATTCTCTTCACTTCCCGTTCCTTGTAACAATTTGATGACCGAGACTGCAAATGATATAAGGAAAACAATGTATACTCCATACACAATCTGAAAAGGTGAACGCCTAAGAGATTTCTTACTACTCACCCAATCTGCCCACAATGCATTGATCAACTTTTTGTGCCAATTCTTTTTATTGGCCTCCAATAGTTTCTTGATGATGTTGATTAAAGACTTATTGGAGGACTCCACCAAACCATTACCTTACAGATAGTATGTTGTAGAATGTCCCAAATTGATGTTGTACTTGTCCCAAAACTCAGTCACCGTTTTGGACTTAAATGTTGCTGCATTGTCTGTGATTATCTTATGAGGACAACCAAAATGGGACAAAATGTTAGTTTCCAAAAACTGAATGATAACTGAATCAGTTGCTTTCTTGGTTGGGATTGCTTCGATCCACTTTATGAAGTAGTCCGTAGCTGTGAGTATCCAATTGTGTTGTGTGAGTGATGATGGATTGATCTCAGCTATGAAATCTAGGCCCCACCATCGAAAAGGTGCATTCACTAATATTGGTTGTAGAGGTAAGGGAAGAAGCTTTCTTTTACCTTGAAAAACTTGGCACTCATGACAACTCATCACTGCCTTGTAGATATATGCAAAAAGCGTAGGCCAATAGTAACCCACTCTCAGTACTTTGTTGGCCATAGTGTTGGGCATGGAATTCGCCCAAGGCATGTTTTGGGGCTTAAAGCCCAAGTTTTGACCAAATCCTTTTGTAAAGACTCCGCGAATTGCGGACACGGAGCATGAAATCATAATAGAGTCATGGGGTTGTTCGCCCTAGTTTTTGTAATGTAATGTCAGCTAGATAGACCTACCCATGGTCCGCGTACCATGGGATTGTATAAATAGAGCGAGGCTCTAAGTGTAGGAAAGAGGAGAATAACATAAGATAATGATGAGTCTAAGTGATTGAGTCGAAGTGTAAAGTGGGTCTTTGGGTAGTAGAATAGGAGAAGGCTCTGCAGTTTAGTGCGCAGAGGCCTAGTAGTCTACAACTAAGTGCACGGACCCCTGCAGTTGAGTGCGCATGGCAAGTTGAGTCTGTAACCATCAGAAGAATCAATAAAGAGAAGTTTAACATATTTCTGTGTATCTTTCCCTATTTTAATGTATGATTGGATATAATTTGGAAGTATACTATTTATTTGTTGTGCGAACTCATATGAATGCTTTGTATAAATAAATATAACATAAGACATCCAAGTATGCGAAGGTAATTAATTGGTATAGGAAGATAAGTAAGGTATTGGGGAATAGCATGGAGCGCTGCCCTAGTAGTGCAGAAGCTACATAGCCCCTGGTTAGGGTTGCGTGAAGGTAGTATATCAAGGCGGGAGAAATAGGGGAATGTGCGAAGTGACCTACACACTAGGATGCATACTTGGACCAGTCAAACCTCTCAGACATCTCAAGGGTGTGGAAACCTGGTTCCAACACCCTCCGATACTACTTCGGGTGTGACCTCAGTCCGTGCTCCACGAACTATTGCCGAAAGGGCCAGTAGTACAGGGATTTGTTTGGCTAATTAACTCCGAACCTGGGTCAGGCCCCAACAAGCCAACAAATGGTTCCGTTGCTGGGACTGGGATCTACATAGATATGTCTGATGTCGTATCACTGGAATCCGATAAAGAAAGGAGTTGAAGATTGGTTGGACAGGAAGAATCATGAGTTCTCGGCGTAGGAAAACAGGAATCCATGACTATCAAAGGAAGAGTGGTTAGACTGCAACTTATATACACAGATCCACGAAATTTTCTTCGCATATTTCCCCACTACATTATATGAGTGGATCGCGAAGCTAGCAGGCAACCAAGGAAGGTGTAAACTCGACAGACCTCTTGTGTGGACTCCAGAATTGGTGCACAGACTAGAAGCATCGAAAGATAAGATCATGCACGCTGTTGATCATTGGCTCAATCGAATCATAAGAGGATTCATCACCGAATTCATGGTAGATACTTTAGTTAGTTATAGTGAGGAAGAATGACGCTTCCTCAAAGGACCACGAGGTAGGTACATTAAATCTTTGAACACTTGGATTAAAATGCAACTGTGTGAAAAATGGGTCATGCAAATAAATTGATGTTTGGGGCTACGCAAAGTGAGAGAATCTACAGAAACGAAGGTAGCACAGAACTAGAAACTAGCCCCTTGACTTCACTACATGAGGGGGCGAAGAAGAGATCATGTAGGTCTCTCCAAGAAGTGAGATCAATCTGATAAGGTAGATAATTCCGCGCATACCACCCCACCCACACCCCTGCCAGTTTCACAGTCTTCACCCTTGTCTTCACCCATACAACCTCCACCACCATCGCGAAGCAGTATGGCAAGCGCGATAAAACTACCAGTGTTCAAGGGTGTAGGAAATGAAGATCTGGACCAATTTTGGTTTGTGATAAAAGCTGCATGGGAAGCACAAGAAGTCATGGATGGAAATATAAAGAAGGCAACATTGGTCAACGCTGTGCAAGATCGCACGTTGACCTGGAACATTAAGCATTCCAATGACAATCCGAATGCGGGGATTGCGGATATCCAAGCTATGCTAAACAAAGAATTTAGCAGGCCAAAGTCAGAGGCACATTCGATCATCGGGTTCAAGGAAATCACAATGCTACCAGGCGATACCCCTTGGGAGTTGGATCAAATACTGAAGTGCACAATTCGTGAAGCTAACATGATGTTAACAGATGGGAAACATCGTGAAAGGTTTGTAGCATCGTTAACGGCACATCTACAGAACATGCTATCACAATAGAGGCTAACCACTCAGGCCGAGGCCTTGGACGTCGCGATGAGATTGCACGAGACCCCGATACAAGATCCCAACCTCGGAGTTCAAAAGATTCACTCGTAGTTGAAAAACTTGTGCCTTGAGATGCAGAGTTTGAAACAAGACAGGACAACCTGCCCAGAGTTGCATGATGAGGTATGTTGCATAAAATGCAAGGGCCAGGGGAACGACAAGGACCATTACCTGGTGTTCATGAATTACCTTGAGGGAGGAGGGAAAATGCCATTAAGAACGGAGGCACAAGTAGGACCAAGTGTGGTGCCTACATTATGGTGCATGCTTTGTTAGATAGGTGGAAAGCATGCTACAAATAACTGCCATATATTACAGAAGTATACGTAGAATTCACAATAGTTTTTCTGTAATTTTTGTAGGTTAGTGGGACATGATGAGTGCACCTGTAGAAGTTATGAGCTGATGATGATCAAAATCCTATCTACAGAGTTTAGGCTGAAACATGGCCCCTCGATCAAAACCCAGGGATGGTGCACACCGGATTTCAGGGGCGCGGACGAGGCCGAGGTGGAGGGGGACCAGGAAGAGGTCGTAGACAGCTGATATGTGACAATTGCGAAGGGCCAGTGTAGTGTCTTGTCTAGGGTGCTAGACTAGCCTATATTTATTATCGACCAGGATGCGTAGACTTAGAGGCATGCGGCTAAAGTATATAGACATAAAGGATTATTAGCTAAGTGGTTATGATGGTAGGTCACAAGACTTCTTTACGGAAGATTGAGGTCTGTTACCTATCACCCAAACACTTAGGTCACTCAGTTAATCTACCTAATTACAACACTGTCATTCAATTCATTTACCAAATTAAAACACTGTGTATCACTGCAAACCAAGATTTCAATCTCCTTACAGAGACACTATGCATAAAACCCCTGTTCAGCAAATACTCAGCATTCACTAATATTCATGCAAGATAAAAACATACAGAAATCATAAGCATACTTTGAAATGATAACAGAGTTCATGACATTGCTTTAAAAGACAACAAAGGATCGAATCCCTTACAGGATACGATTCATGATCTCAGTGATGAACTGTTCAAGCACTATCATAAACATAAACCATACACATCCTATTGAAGTCAACAACCAATTCTAATTACTATGCATATCATTTAATACCCTAGGTTGCGAATGAAAAGGAAATGACAGTATACCAAGTTAACGCAGGGCCTGTCCGCATTCCAGAGGTATACTGGACTGTGATCAACCGATTATCAAATCAACGCAACAAGGAAAAGATCGTGGCTGCAATTATGTCTTTGATATTAAGTTCAAACTCTGTTTTCAAACGAAACAACGATAACCAACTACTGACTACCCAGAACTGCGTTTACATATGTTTTTACAACCCTTACATTTCGAAAACGAATGTACATTCATGATGTGGCTGTTGCCGCTTTTATCATGTCATGATTTTAAAAATGTTTCTATCCTAAACTGATTTAAAAAAGGAACAAAACTAAATCAATTTAGAATGCTTTGCTATTGCTGCCTTTGTCGCCAACATGCTATACTTTGACCTTCATTGACCGCGCATGTAGGAGGGTCGGTTCTGCTATAGGATAGGTATTCGTCCATGCTTGGACATTCTACTTTTCATCCCTACCCTTCGCTCTAGCCTAGCTGTCATGCCACATGTCAAACAATGAACCAATTACAGGATGTTGGAACTTCCTGTAGCCATTTTTACCAAAAATTCCTAATAAAACTCCTAAATCAATTTTAATGCATTTTAATAACTATAGGACTATTAACTAATCAATTTTCAAGGGATCTGAGAGATATATGATGGAAAGAAGTAGGCAAATGATATGTTTTAGGAGGAAAAAGGAGGTCATGGGATGGTACCAATAGCCAGGGCATTATGCCCGCGATTGTACAAATCCAACGTGACCATCATGCTTGTATTGTACGTTGTTTGATCATGAGATGGAGGATTGTCCCACACTAATAGCGAGTTTGCGCGATAAAGGAGCACTCTAACCTCCCCCGACTCAGAACCTGTAAATCATGAGGTCTGATCTCTGTGAGGAAGACCCTAATGTAAATATCATTCTCTGAAGTGGAATTATGATAGGGGATGACAAAGGGAAGAAGCTTGAAGAAAGTACTTGGGTTTGCAAGGCTTCAATGAAGGAACCAAAATTTGATTTGGAACGTGCTAAGGGGACCTTCGTGGAAGCTTAGAGGAGCTTCGTTGATGCCTCCACTTCAGGAAGCAAAGACAGACTGGGGTCAGAAATGGACACATTGATTCTCACTACATTCTTGGAGACATGCATGAAGCTATTTCGCGACAACATGGCTGTAAAGGGGTTGCAAGAACTCATAACTAGATGTGTTGGGACCGCGCCGGGAGAACCACACGTAGTCCAGAATCTTGGGAAGCACACGACGCGAACATGAAGGGAGATGAGATTGACCCCGCAGATTGGGCAATATGAGATAGACCAAGTGATTTAGTGATTTTGGATCTAGGATCGGATGTGAATGTCCTGCCAAAGCAGACATGGGAGCACATGGGTAGACCTGTGCTGCAATGGTCTCCTATCCAACTGCGAATGGAAAACCAACAAAAGATCCTACTTATGGGGAGATTGTAGGGAATCATAGTAAATATCGAAGGAGCAAGCGCGCTAGCAGGTTTCAAAGTGATAGAGATTGTTGATGACAACAATCCCTACCTCGCGCTATTGGGAATAGATTGGGCCATTGACATGAATGGAGTGATAAATATGAAGAAGCGCAGGATGATTTTTGAGAAAAAGTCTCTATGCGTAGTGGTACCTTTAGACCCTGCTGAAGGATCGTGCTACACAGAACAAACGCGCGACTACGACAATGATGACGATCTAGATTGCATCTACAAGATAACCACATGGGAGCAAGATTGGGTAAATCCAACCATGGATGGCTGAATCTCATGGGAGCGCAAAAGATCCTATACATCAGATTCTAACGAAGAGGTAGAATGATGGTAGAACTGATTACATGAGGTAACCACACCAAACTATAACATGGTGTGAGATCACCGTGCTACGTAGCAATAGAGGTAAGATATCTACCTACATATGATGGGTTAAGTGAGGTGGATGAATTCCTAAACATATTTGAAAGAGAAGTGCCGAAAAAAAAACACTTCGACGCTCTGAAATGGGTATTGCAAGCTATGCCCACAAGGTGGTGGGGTACACACCAAAGAATTTTTGAGGACCGGAACGAATGCAAAAGGATGATGTGCATGCAGTTTGGTAACCTCAGATGTGGTTAAAGGACGAGTATAAAGGACAAGATGATCCATGTGCACACCTCGTGAAATGGAAAAAGGTCTATGGGGAAGAGCCACAACCTTAGTGGGTGCACTTGTTCTGTCATAACTCTGCCATGGCACAAACGAATGGGATATATTACGTGGGGGATTCCTGTTAACCTTCATGTTTGAGGATTGTTGGTTGGATATTGTTGATGATGCGCTATAAGCAGTAAAAGCATCTATCTTTAAAATACCCCAGGAGCCAATGGAAGTGCTTCAGCTTGAATGGGTGACCCAACTAAGTTGCGTGCTAGAGTGTTACAACGTAAATATTGAAGAAGTTGATAAAGTTCCGTGAAAATTTAACATTCCAGAAAATGAAGGCTATCACGAGGTTCAAGGGCCATTGATTGAAGACCCTGACATAACCGCGTTGGTAAAGACAAAGTAGTTAAACATTAGTATAGAGGCCGAACTGAAGTATGCAATGCTCGATGACTACTGGGATGATGCCATAGTGGATAAGGTTGTTGAGTTACTCCTTGAGTACCAAGACTTATTCCCGACCAAGATCACGGACTTAAAGGGGATTGTTGGTGATTTAGGGATGACAAAGATCACCCTAAAATCCAACGTGAAGCTGGTAAAACAAAGGCCTTACCGCTTGAACTCGAAATACAAGGAAATGGTCCGTGTAGAACTAGACAAAATGCTCATAGCTGGAATCATTGAGCCAATAGAAGAATTCGACTAGGTAAGCCCTACGGTAGTGCAGGAGAAGAAGAATAAGGGCGAGATAAAAATATGCGTGGACCTCAGGAAATTGAATGACGCCTGTGTGCACGACCCATTCCTGACTTCGTTCACAGATGAAGTATTGGAAAATGTCTGCGAGCAAAAAACATATTCTTTTACTGATGGGTTCTCAGGGTACCACCAGATCAAAATTGCACCGGAAGACAGGAGCAAGACCACCTTTGCGACTGAGTGGGTTTGCTTTCAATACACCGTTATGCTGTTTGTGTTAAAGAATGCGCAGACCATCTTTTCGCGCATAGTTGTTGCAGTGTTCAAAGAATATATCCACAAATTCTTGGAGGTATATCTAGATGATTGGAATGTATTTGGATTGGTTAAGCACCATGTAGCAAGCTTACGCTTGATGCTGGATACTTGCCAACAACACCAAATCACGCTGAACCTAAAAAAGTTTACGTTCCTCTTTCCCTTTGGGAACCTGTTAGGACATGTGGTCTGCAAACAAGGACTAATGGTAGACCCCGTGAAGATTGCAATAATTCTGAATTTGGAAGCACCACGAAGTGTTAAACAGTTGCACGCTACCTTGGGACATACGGGTAATTACAGGAAGTTCATCAAAAGCTATGCCCAGATCACCGCACCAATGGAAAAAATGTTGAAAAAGGATGTCACATTCTGTTGGAATGGTTATTTCATGAAGAGCCTGGATATACTAAAAGATAAATTGGCCTCCACTCCAATCTTGGTCTTCCCAAAATAGGATGTGGAGTTTCATGTCCATGTTGACGCTTCATGTATAGTGCTAGGAATGGCGCTAAAACAAGAGGGTGGAGAGGGATCAGATCACCCTATCACCTTTGCAAGTCACAGGTTGTATAAAGAACAAAATAACTATTCCACAACCGAACACAAGGAGTTCGCTATGGTGTACGTGCTCCAAAAATACTGGCACTATTTTCTAGGAGGAAATTTCAAGATGTATATAGACCATTCCGTGCTAAAATACTTGTGTTGTATAGGTAAATCCCCTCTGTGGACAGAGGTGATCCCACTAGCCTAAATGGGGTCTAGCAACAATCAAACAATGGTAACAGACAGGTTCCTAATTGAAAAGTAAAGATCGATGATGAGGGCTACCTCAAATCCAACGCTAGTATTCGCAGAAGAGTCGTCGCTTCCGTTCTTTCGCTTCAGCTGGTCACGATCCTCGTGAACGGACACCTGCACATGCAAAGAACAAGACAAATACAAGCATAAAATCCAAGAAATGCAACTATGTATCAGTCAGAAAGGATACAACTCAAACATCATTATAAAGACACATGAGTGGAACCATAATGATAGTCATCTATTATTATTGATAAACAAAAGAGAATACAACCAAGTTCTGACGTCAAATCATCCTTTGGCTGGGTGATCAGCAACACATGCTTTGCAAAGCTTGTAGGGGATGGGAAACAAGCCTCTCTCTCCTTGATTACTTGGACATGGATCTCCTCCTTAAAGATATAGCCTTATGGGGATGAACAAGGCCTCTTGTAACATGAGCTTAGCAATTCTTAGACTTTGGGACTTAGATTTGGGAGCTTGAAGAGTAGAATTACTAACTAGCTTTTCAAAGGGAAAAGAACAAGCTTATATAGAGGTAGGAGGAGTAGATAAGACCATCCACCAAATTCATGGGATTGTCCTTATCATTAGGAAGCTTCCATGAGAGGTGGAGAACTACTTCCCTTCTTGGGAGATTCGAAGCCCAATTGAACTAACTCAAACTAGAATCAGTTTATGGATGGGTTAGAAGGAACCTTCGGAAGTTTGTTTGTTAAACACTTTACCCAACTAGGTTGGTGCTAGTGTGACTCTGACACAGAGTGCCAGCTGGCGCGCCCTCTTTGGATGATTTCCCTCATTGGCACGAGTGATACACTGAGGAACAACGCCAATGGAAAAAGGGCTATATTTATGGGTATTTTGCAGAAGGTGTCTTCAAGGCACATGAAGTACATACTCAAGGGGATACAATGCAGGTATTTTCAGGTTATGTCACTTCTCATAGGTCCCGGAATAGGTCCTCCAATGTACGGGAGAAGGGGTAATAGGGACGGTGACAAAATACTGTGTAACAGATGCCCCCTAAAGCATGAAGCCCGAGAGAGAGAGGGGTGAAGTGATTTACAAGAACATGGTCGACTGAAAACACGGCCGCTGGAGAACCTGCACGAAGTACAACTGATATTGCAAATACATGATGTACATGGTATGGGCGCAGCCATCCATAGCAGAATACATAAAAATTTGGATCCAAGGTATGGACGCAACCATCCAGCGAGGATCGATGAATAGACTCAGGTATGGTCGTAGCCATCCAGTGAATGAGCCATGTAGTGATGATAATAATCCACAAAATGCAACCTGGATCTCAACAGACAAAATCTAGGGTCTTGCGCTCCATCTCGACCCGAACAAAGTACAAGTTCAAGCATGTGAATATGGGAGTCGAGGTCGAACATGCGAGAACATCGTCTGATTACCAGTCAATGATGAAAACTATTAACAGATGTGAGAGGTACCACCAATAATGACAATGGTCCTGAAGGTACTATAGGTACAATCCACGACGTGCGAATTAGTGAGCCGGTGTTGAACACCCGTAGAATCATCCGATCGGAGGCCAATGAGGAAAACCTCACGTCGAACACGAAGAACCTACCATTGAGGCATGCAGGCTCCAAGGTACCTCAAGGGAGTCTCTAAGTCAACTTCCTGGATAATCAGTTGAAGTCGACAGGACGTGACCTCGATCGAAGGTGGGCCATAATGTTTCCCACATCATCGAGATGAGACAGAGAAGGATAAAATGTTTTGTGTGAGGTATCAGAGGGAGGTTGAGTATTCTGCAGAGGTCAACTTCTCTTGAACATATTGGCGGCACGATAGTGGGCTTGGCAGTATTTGACATCAAATGATCAGGGGTCATGGTGACAAGACGATGAGCAGATGAATGGTCAAACAGGATAACCCAAACCCACGGAAGCAAGTGTAAAACGAGATGAGATGTCCCCACCCAGACACGAATGCAGACAAGTGCCATGTTCAAGAGCGACATATTTCCGACACGATGATGATTGTGGTTCCTTTATTCCCCCACCATTTCTGGCGAGTACCCCGGTTATTTTTGGATGACAAGCTTGACGGGGATAGCATATGCTTGGGAGGCGTCATTTGGACGAAATTTGATGTCATTTAGTTTTAACGAGTCTGACAAAGGAAGAACTCAACGTCTTTTCATGTTTAGAGAGTTTGAAAAGACAGCAAAAAGGAAACTCCAGGGGTGTCCCTTTTTGTAAAGTTGCGTCTCTCGAGCCCAAAAAAGTATAAAACAATGCTCGAAAGAATCGCCCAATCATTACGACCGAGGAGTACTTTTCATAAGTAGTGATTTGATATGAAAAAGTAAAAAAGAAATTGAAATCACGTTGCTTCGTGACCATTAATGAACTTGAAACGACAAGGCCCTGACAACCTTTTCGTTTTTACACAGTCGGAAAAGGGTTTAAAGACGACCGCCTCACTTTACATTTAACGAGTCGAGAGGAATAACTCGGCAATATTTTCATCTTTAAACGGTCAGAAAAGATCTGAAAGAAGACCTCCATTTTTATTCTTTTTAGCGAGTCAAAAAGGAAAAAATACTCGACAATCTTTTCATATTTTACGAGTTAGAAAAGAGCTTAAAGGTGACTCAGGTATGGGTTCATTTTTACACAAGCTTGAACCATGGAGAACTCTGCTTGGATTCGGTTTCATGTTTACACAAGCTTGAAATGAAAAACTATGCTTGTGATAAGTTCACATGCCCCCAATATAACGAGGTACATGCCCCCCAAGCTTCATTGCATTCAACAAAGTGGATGGAATGAAGGTTCACTTTTGAGATCTTGGAAATACTCGACTTGTATTTTACGAGATCTTAATCAAAATACTCGATTTGGAAAGGGATTGGTTTCATTTTTTAATGAGGTTGACACAGCAAAAGAACTATCCTCATAACCCTTATTTTGTTTTTTAACGAGCTTGACATAAGATCAGGAACTATGCTCGACTAGACCCAATTTCATTTTTTAAGGAGCTTGACATAGGAAAGTGAACTATGCTCCGACCAGTCCTAGTTTCATTTTTTAAGGAGCTTGAAATAGGAAAGCGAACTATGCTCCGACCAGACCTAGTTTCATTTTTTAAGGAGCTTGACGTAGGAAAGCGAACTATGCTCCGACCAGACCTCATCATAATGAACAGGAAGTCGGTGCTTCCAAGAGTGCCACTCCCGGTGGAAGGATCACATCTTGGAAGTCAGGAACCAATGCCCCTAGGACACTATGCACGACAACGTCATCACGGGATACGGGCATGGGATAAGTAGGCACGTAGTTGACCTGCGGTGGGGTAGATACAACCGGTGGATAACAACCAGGAGGGGATGAAAACTGCGCAGGAGGCACCGGTGGACTAAAGAACGATAATTAATCGATAGCCAGAATCCTTCTGTCGTGTGGAAAGCAAACCACACGGAAACGTGAAGAGACAAGGGCCCCCATGGCATAAACATAGTCACGACCAAGGAGAAGACTGAAATCTAAAGCACCTTGGGTAACCAGGACGTCTATATAGACGGTTTTGCCTTCCAAAGTAATAGGGAACCTCAGAAGGATCCCTAATGGTTGACTGGTTCCTTCGTCAAACACCATCCGATTCTGCGTGACCTGCACAAGTTGTGGGGAGCCCAAAGCTTGCCAAGTAGTGGAAGGCATAAGACTGACAGATGCACCCTCATCAAAGATAGTGCCAGGTATTGCCTTATCATAGGCATGTACTGTAATCTGGAAAGGTACATGTGATGGAAGGCGGAAAGCAGTCAAGTGACTCCAGTCGAAGGAAACGACTGAACTACTTGGTGGGGGAATCATATGATTGCCCCCCTGCTCTGAAGAAGGACTCTCGGGATCAGCTGGGATAGGAGAGTCATTTTCGGCCTCAGGAGAATCTGACGAGACGAGAAGAACACGAGCATGATGCTCTTCCAAAACAAAGTGATCAACAGGCGATGAACCCAAGTTGACACTCTCTCCGACCAATGGTTGGTCCCGAGTAGGCTTATCACAGCCCGATTCAGAAAGAGGAGGATGGACAAGAGAAGGAGCTAAATTAATCTCTCTGTCGATAGGGGGAGGATCTGAAGAGAGCCTCTGATAACCAACAGGGAGTTGAGGTGAAGAAGCTGCAAGGCTTTCCAAAACAGCAGAAGCTTTATCCATGAGCAGACAAAGGTGAAGGAGATGGTTGCCTTCACATAGCCTACAGGGGAATCGAATCTTCCCTTTCTTCGCACCGTTGCCAGTTGGTAGGGTAGCATCGCCATGAGCTCCATAGGGTGATGAGGGGTAGGCTGGCTTGCAAGACCATACTTCTAAGACCTTAGGAAGGCTAGGAAAATCTCGGAGAAGATGGCCTCCCTTGCACAATCTACAAGGAAACTTAACCTTCCACGGAGGAGCAGAAGGAGTTCTGACCTGAGATGTACTTGGAGGAGTAGCTACACTTTTAACCTCTCGCTTAGGAGACTTCTTCTTCTTCGTCTTCTTCTTCTTCTTCTTAGCCACCTGGGTACTTGAATCCAGACTTTCACCAGGCGAAGTAGAAGATGAGGACGTAGAAACAGGCGAAGAAGGGGAGAGGTCCACCTTGGAATCAACATGATGTCGCTCAAGTGGAGGAACTGATGGACTAGTAGTTGAGACACTAGGGACCACAAAGGTTGAGAAAAACCAAACAGGCAACCCAACAGTTAACCTAGGAAGGGACAACGTTTCCATGTAAGGAGCACCAACATTCCCAAAAGGAGGAAAATGACCAGGATTCCCTTCAGAGGGGATTCCTGGGTTGGTGAACTCTGGAAAAATTGCCATCAAAACTAAAAATGCACACACAGGGTTGAAAAAAAAACCAAGACACACAATCAAATGACCAACAAACAGAATCTAACAGGGCGTGTGAGCGCGGGTGAATAAGTTTTAAGACACAAGGACATAACTTGACCTTTTCATCTTTAAAGAGTCGAGAAAAGGACAAAAAGATGACTCTAGTCGCCTTCAAATGTTTAATGAGCCTGAAGTGACAAGTGCTCAGATGAGCCTTTTCTTTTAGGGAGTCCGAAAAGGATCAAAAAGTGACTACTTTGGAGAACTAGGCAAGGGGTTTACCAGACAATCCGTAAAACTTCATATACACTTTAGCAATCATATGAAAAGCAAGGACTTTCTGTACGGCAGTCAATCTTCCCGAATGCTGTGTTCGGTGCATTATGGGCTGTATGGCGGCAAACATGGCTTCTTGTGGATAAAGGATGATAACCTAGTAGAGTCCCCCATATACTCGATGGTACGTGGGAGCACAAGTTCATACTAGACCATAGTTGAGTCACAAAAGGAGGATTCACCCAACCTTGAATGGAAACAAAAGTGACTAGGTTTAACGACGCCGGAGCACGTCTCTAGCCTAGACCTCTAGAATGTAAGCATTATGTTCCAATGCGTTGTTAGATTCATTCAGTTTATTTTAAAGTTGATCTTGTGTTAGGTTTTGGTTTTCAGGTCCTACCATATGTAATCTCTCAAAATTCCCTAAATGCAATCTATATGCCAAAACATGTCATTTGATTCGATGAGTGCTAGTTACGAGAGAGTTCAAGAGCTTTCACGCAAACGAAATGATCACAAAACAACAAAGAAATTCCCTAATGCAGCTTATGGAAATTAACAAACTTTTCTTTAAGATCACTAAGCACTAATCGAAATGAAAAGTTCTAATTCTCATTAACTAGTTCGAAGCAAAAGAGATTTTTCTTTTTGATGATGGAAAAATGCACTAAAAAACTTTGAGAAATGACAAAAAACAAATCCTATTCAATACAAGCACATTCAGTTCCCTAAAATCACAAAGCAATCCCTCAAAAACGAGAAAAGTCCGAAAGACACAAATGAACTGTGTAATCTGGGCTCAAAGTGAGACGAAGCGAAATTCAAGTGAAGACGAAGCAAATCACCCAAATAACGCAACGAAGTGTTTCTCAACTACCAAACAAGTGTAAGGGAGCAAAAAAAAGAGTTGACTGGACCACAAAAAGATCAAAACACCTTAGGAAGGCTCGATTCACAAGGCCACTAGATGCCCTAGGGCTAGAAATGCGAAATCGGTAGAAAAAAGCAAACACCCAAAGGGTAGCAATCAAAGCCAGTCAAATCACACTCCAACACACTCAAGTAGTCTGAAAAGGGTACTTAGGATAAAAACAAAGCTCAAAAATTTCACAACCAAGAAAACTTCAAAAGTTTACGGGCCTGGCGCAACTGTCAGGCTGCAACAAGCGCCTTTCAGGAATTGGCGCGGGTTGTAAATGTGCAACTTGCGCCAACTGGCACGACTGTCACGCTATAGACTAGTGCCAACTGAGTTTGCTATGGAAAAATAAAAACAAAAGAGCCAAAGCCAAACTAGCATTACCTAAGTACACCAAGAGGCAAAAACAACACAGTTATTCAACCCATAAAGCTAAACAAGCGGGAGAAACCAAGGAAATAACCAAGGAACAGGGCAAGTTCCAAGTCGTTCAGTTTGCAAACCAAATCGAACATGGAATGAAGTAGCGTTCATCTACTTCGCTAATGCAAATCAATAGCGTTTCGAAGGCTATCTGGCCAGACTTCAGGCTCCGTCTAAAGTTTACAAATCAAACAACAAGACAAGATAAACAAACAAGGCAAAAGCCAACTCCCCAGCAGAGTCGCCAAATTGTTGTACAGGTAAATCCCCTCTGCGGACAGAGGTGATCCCACTAGCCTAAATGGGGTCTAGCAACAATCAAACAACACTAACACGCAAGTTCCTAATTGCAAAGTAAAGACCGCTGATGAGGGCCTACCTCGAATCCAACGCTAGTATTCGCAGAAGAGTCGTCACTTCCGTTCTTTCGCTTCAGCTGGTCACAATTCTCACGATCCTCGTGAAAAGACACCTGCACATGCAAAGAAAAAGACAAATACAAGCATAAAATCCAAGAAATGCAACTATGTATCAGTCAGAAAGGATACAACTCAAACATCATTATAAAGACACATGAGTGGAACCATAATGATAGTCGTATATTATTATTGATAAACAAAAGAGAATACAACCAAGTTCTGACGTCAAATCCTCCTTTGGATGGGTGATCAGAAACACATGCCTTGCAAAGCTTGTAGAGGATGGGAAACAAGCCTCTCTCTCCTTGATTACTTGGACATGGATCTCCTCCTTAAAGATATAGCCTTATGGGGATGAACAAGGCCTCTTGTAACATGAGCTTAGCAATTCTCAGACTTTGGGACTTAGATTTGGGAGCTTGAAGAGTAGAATTACTAACTAGCTTGTCAAAGGGAAAAGAAAAACCTTATATAGAAGTAGGAGGAGTAGATAAGACCATCCACCAGATTCAAGGGATTGTCCTTATCATTAGGAAGCTTCCATGAGAGGTGGAGAACTACTTCCCTCCTTTGGGAGATACGAAGCCCAACTGAACTAATTCAAACTAGAACCAGTTCATGGATAGGTTAGAAGGAACGTTCAGAAGTTTGTTTGTTAAAAACTTTACCCAACTGGGTTGGCGCTAGTGCGACTCTGACACAGAGCGCCAGCTGGCGCGCCCTCTTTGGAGGATTTCCCCCATTGGCACAAGTGATACACTGTGGAATAGTGCCAATGGAAAAAGGGCTATATTTATGGGTATTTTGCGAGAGGTATCTTCAGGGCATATGAAGTACATACTCAAGGGGATACAATGGAGGTGTTTTCAGGTTATGTCACTTCTCACAGGTGCTGGAATAGGTCCTCCAATATACAGGAGAATGGGTAACAGGGACGGTGACAAAATACTGTGTAACAAGAATCTAATAGTAACTATGAGTACTTTGGCACCTTATGGGACCATTAATTTTGATTATGCAAGTATTAGTTTAATGGATTAGGAGTTGCGACATAAATCAATTGCAGAAAACTAGAGAGGAGAAGCTTTAACCTTAGTTGATCATGGAAAGAAAATCAAACATAGCAGATAGGGGCACTCAAAATCAAGATGAAAGTAAAAATCAAGAAGAGGGCGACTTAGTTGTTTTCATTGTGGAAAAATATGACATAAGAAAAATTATTTTTGGTTTTGGAAGAAGGAATAGAAGGAATAAAAATCAATCAACACAAATAAAAAATTAAGCAACACAATTGAAAGTGAGATCATTGTTGTAGCTTCTAAAAGTGATGCCTTATTTACTATTTTAGTTGAACAAACATGTTTATATACTTATAATAGTAGAATTAATTGGTTACTTTACTCTAGGGCATCTCATCATATGACCCTATGCAAAAAAAGAAAAAAATTATTACATGCAAAGCAGGTGATCATGTGAGAGCACATTAGGAATAATCATTTCATAATATTGGTGGAGTAGCATATGTTGAAATTAATAAAAAGGATGGATAGGGTATATTTCTGAAATATGTTAGGTGATACATATGATTTCAATCTCTATGGGATGATTGGATGGTGAAGGTTGCTCCACAACCTTTGGGAAAAGCAATTGGAAAATTAGTAAAGGATTGAGTGATGGAAACAATATATATATATCAAATTAAATTGTTGTTTTAAAAGAAAGAAAAACAAAGGAGCTATCACATAAGTTCTTGGGCCACATGACTGAAAAGGGCCTAAATGTTCTTGATGGTAAAAATATACTTCCATGTATGAAATCCTATGAAATTTACCTATGTGAGCATTGTATTACGGTAGGCAAAAAACATTTTATTTTATGAGGGGTGGTCATGAAAGAGACCAATTTATTAAAATTAATACATTGATTTGTTTGGGTCATTGAGTGTTAATTATTTATTAAGAGCCTCATATTTTGTCACATTCATAAATGATGCATCTAAGAAGGTTTGGGCCTACCCTATAAAAATTAAAGGTGGTGTATTTGAGATATTTCAAAATTTTCATGTTGTTATTGAAAGGGAGACTAACAAATTTATTAAATGTTTGAGGGAAGATAATGGTGGTGAGTATTTCTCCAATGTATTCAAGAATTGTATTAAGTTTTACATTGCACATGAAAAGATTATCCCTGGTACTCCCCAACTTTATCGTATTGTAGAAAGGATGAATTATGCTATTATGGAGAACATAAGGAGTATGTTGTCACATTTCGGATGGAAAATATTTTTTGGGAAGAAGCAATAAGGAAAAATTCATAACTCATCACTCTCTCACCTTATACAACCCTAGATTGTGGTATTCCTAGAGAATTTTTTACAAGAAGGCAAACTACTCTCACTTGAATTTTTTTGGATGTCAAGAATTCAAGCATATTCCTAAAGAGAATAGGACCAAATTAGATGCGAAATCAAGGGAAATTTATTTTTCTTGGATACGTAGATGGTGAGCTTGGTTATTTTCTATGGGATCTAGTTAATCACAAAGTTGTTACAAGGATGGATGTAATATTTAATGAATTAGAGATGTATAAAATGTTTGTAGTTGATACAGAGGTCAAAACAATTGTTGACAAGTTTACAAAACAATAAGAAACTATCCCACCATTGCAATAATATGGGAATCCAATTCAACAATAATATGAAAAACAAGTGGAAAGTTAAGGACAATAAGAAGAATAAAACTTTCTATGACCATTACAAGAGGTTCAACTGGAAGACACACTGCCACAATTTGTTCACGGGTCTATTAGGCCTAATTAACCCTCACAAAGCTATCCACCTTAAAATTGTATTTTTCTACCAAATGAAGATGAGCCTCATTCTTTTAAGAAATCTTGTGAAGTGAAAACCAGGAAAAGGTGGAAGAAAGCAATGGAGGAAGAAATGGACTTTTTACTGGGAAAAAGACTCTAGGGTTAGTGAAGCTTCCAAAAGGAAGAAATTCCATACGAAAAAAATGGACATGTAGTATTAAAAATGAGGGTGAAGATAAAAAGGAAATATAGCAATGCTGGCGTTGAAGGGATTTTCCTGGAAAGAAGGTATTAAATATTTAGAATTTTTTTCACTTGTTGTTAAAATATCATCCATAAGACTTATCCTTGGTCTTGCTACTACTTTATACTTGGAATGTGAATAATTCGATGTGAAAATGAATTTCCTTCATGGATAATTAAAGGAGGAAATTTGTAACACCCTCCTCCCACATCTACCCAAGTAACTGGCCAACCAGGGTAAACATTCAACGAGAGGCTACTATAATGGAATTCGACCTCCTAGGTGACATTATGGAAGTTGAATTGATGGAATTATAACACATAGGCATCCAATACCATTTTCAAGACCCACAAGACCCAAAAAAGCACTTTAGACAGCCTTCCCTTCAGTCCTACTAAAGTTTTTACCAACCAAGGGCAGAGTAACGCTCCCGAGACACAACCTAGGTGAGTTATAATTCCCTCCAACCCTTAGCCAAATGCATTAGTCTCTAGGCTAACACTGTATTCGGTCAGCATTGCGGGATTTGAACCACCTTTCTAGGACCACAGCCCAAGACACTACCAAAATTGGATGATACCTTAAAACCAATAAAAGTATAGGTAAACAATGATGCCAAAGAAATGAGCTCAACAATACCATATCCAGAGCCCTACTAACCATGCCAAGAATTTCATCAAACATGTCATCAACATGTAATCTACAGGTGTAAACAATAGAATTAAGTGTAGGGATCTCATACTTTTCTGAGAATCACCATGAACCATTGTTTCATCATTTCATTCAATGCCTTACGATTTATTAGGACTTAGATACATCATCCATTCATAAAAAAATAAAAACATGTTGAGATCCATACATAGTTGCTGCCAGAAAATATACATATAACCAACATAATAGGAACAAAAACACCATAATTATATCATCCATCAAAATCCATATATACATCAATACATTTTCACATGAAAATCAAGGGAATGAATTTCCCATTAATAAATTCAATGAACTAATTGAAGATGGGACTACCACATTCCACTTGACCATAGATTAGATGAGCTAATTCTCTCTTCATCCAATCACCCATATTCCATATTCCAAGCATGAATTTGGGACTCATAGAACACATCACAAAAACACCAATGAACATGGATGCCACTGGAGTTCTTTGCCTACACCGTGAGGAATTTGGGTGCCTCCCAGTCTCTCAGGCTTTACCATGCATCCACAGTCTGATCCAAGGATCACTAGGCCCTAGATTGAGACATACTCTCTAGGCCTTACCATGCGTTCAAACCTGGAACAACTAGGCCCAATGGAGATAAAATCCACCTCTTAGCTTTACTGTATATCTCACCATTCACTGACAAGGATTCGTAGGCCCACTGAGGCACACAATCTAGCTTTAAAGCAACCCACAATCTAGTTCATGGGCTACTAGGAGAATGAATTCGTGATCCTCAATCCATCTCAGTGACCACTTAGAACATGTGTTTGTCAACTTGGATATCTACCTGAGTCAGTTTCAATTCCAATCCAGTCATCCCACATAAACCGAAAGAGAAAACCTATCTCATAAAACCTATCAAGAAATGGCAAGGCTAGGATGAAAATACTATCATACCTAGAAAAACCCACGACATGCTAGAAAACAAACACATACAATTTCATTCCTACCCAATATAGTAAGGGAAATACACATGCAAGTCGATACCTACAATGAAGCTCATTGTAGTTGCTTGATCCTGCCTTTCCCTACTTGATCTTTGCTTCCCCTTGCCTTCTTTTCCTTTCTTGCTCCAATGGTAAAGTTATCCAAGAAAACTCTATGTGTCTAATAGTATGACAAAGAGAGAATAATGAGAGTGCTCCAACACTGAACTGACAAAATGTTACCAACTGATCCTCAAAAACTTTTTTATGAAAGAGGCCTCTATTTTCTTCAATTTCCATTATTTTCCTGAATTTTCCTCCTCACATGTAACATGTGACCTTTTTCCTCCTCTTTCTCCTAATTTCCATTATTTTCATAAATAATTGTGTCAAAATTTCCATTTTGCCTTCCCAAAGCCTTACCCATTACCTTTCCCAATTCCCTTAGCCATAAACAACCAAATGAACACACACTAAGATGCCTTGCCCAACATTCAGCTTGGAATAAGTGTCCCATCAACCATGGATATTATTTTAAACTTTTTTTACATGGAATTTTGACTAGGGCTATTACAAAACCCTTCCCCTTGGGGGACACCATCCTCAGTGTTCAATCACACATATACCTCATCAACCTGCTGAAAAGAAGACATACTGCTCATGGAGATTTATAACACAGCTCATTGCAGTATTTACAATGAAAGACTTGCTAAAGACAAAAATCATGACAACATGACAACATACTGCATAGTGGAGCTTTATAACATAACTCATTATTATATTTACAATGATCGTTGTGCTCAGTGTCAGTCCATATGACATCATAACATCATGATAACATAATCACATGATAGCATAGTAATATGAAAACATAATCATAATGACATGATACCCATACCGCATAGTGGAGAATTATAACATAGCTCATTATAGTTTTTACATCCATATACATGTGTACATCTGGCAACATCATCATAAATATAGACATCAAAACATATGTTAAAACATATGTCAAAACATATACTAAAACACCATATCTAAGAATATATCACAACATGATATAACATATATCAAACCATCATAAAGTGTATATCAAACCACCATAAAGCACATACCAAACCACCATAAAGCATATACTAAACCACCATAAAGAAAATACCAAACCACAATAAATCATATACAAAGCCACCATAAAGCATATACCAAACCATCATAAAGAAAATACCAAACCACAATGAAGCAATACCAAACCACCATGAAGCAATACCAACCACCATAAACCATATACCACACCACCATATCAAATTTTATTTGCCTCAACCGGCAAACAAGGAGGGATACATGGATAAGATCCTTAACATATTTCTTAAGAAAAGATACATGGAAAAAATCGTGGACTTTCATTATCGGAGGCATTGTAATTCGATAGCCTACTAGCCCAATCCTCTCAAAGATATTGAAAGGTCCACAAAACTGTGGTAAAGCTTGGCACATGATCGAATATGCAAGGAGGTATTCTTTGGCTTGATGTAAAAATACACTTGTTCCCCAACCTAGAACTCCTTGAAAAACCTCTTCCTATCTGCATAACTCTTCTACGTATCCTGTGCTACCTTTAGATTCTTCTTGATCACGTGCATTTCCTATTCCATGTTTATCAACATACTTGGTCCAATCAATACCCTGCTAACCAGATCACTCCAACTGATGGGAGTGTTGCAACTCCACCCATACAATGCCTCAAAAGGACTCATCCTCAATGACTCCTAATAACCATTATTGTATGCGAACTATACCAAAGGGAGATAATCTTCCCACTTCCGTTGCTAATGCATCACATACATCCTCAACATATCCTCCAATTTCTAGTTGACCTTCTCCGTATGTTCATCTATTTGTGGATGATAAGTTGTGTTGAAGGCCAAATCTATGCCCAAAGCTACAAATAACTCCTTCCAAAACTTACAAGTGAACTTCGCATCCATGTCTGACACAATATTCTTTGGAACACCATGAAATCTAACAACATCCTTGATGAATACCTGTGCCACATCACTAGCTGAGTATATAGACTTCACTAGAATGAAGTGTGCAACCTGTTAGGTCCCTATAGTACTAGTGATTCCCCCATTACTATTGCCATTGTATCCTTTATTGTTATTGTTGTGCCCCTAGTGTCCCCATATTGTTATTATTGTGCCCCATAGAAGCCCACTATTGTTATTTTTGTGCCCTTATATTATTATTGTTAAGTTGGATTTGGCTATATTGTGACCCATTAGACTCCTATATATAGAAAGTAGGTCTGTCATTTGTATCGTCAAAGAATTGTTCATTTGCATAATGTAAAGGACGCTTCCCCATCAAAGAGACTGCATTCTGAGGCACTGATATTTCTTTCCTATCTTTTTGTGAGCTAGTTTCATAGAATTTGGTATCAGAGCTTTGGATTCTAGGGTTTCACTGCTCCAAATATGTTATCATGGCCTTTTCACTATAACATGTAGTTTCAGAAGCTAAAACAAAAACCTATTTGCGATAAAATCACATTGAACCTTGGACCCAAATTTCAGATCTTGTCTCGCTATATTTTCAGAGATATGATCTCAGGAAGTTAGGGTTTTTGCAAGATCCAGAATTTCATCTAAAACAGGTCATCGAGGAATTTCCACTATAATTTTTTTCACTATGAAGTTTGAGAAGATAAACAGAAAAATAATTTCAGAAGAAATTAGTCTAAACCTCGGGTCCGAATTTTAGATCTTGGCTCGCTATATTTTCGGATATATGATGTGAGGAAGTTAGGATTTTTGTAGAGTCCTGAATTACATCCTGAATAGGATACCTTGGGAAGACGTCATAACTTTCTCTCTGAGCATCAGATTGAAATTTCGTAAGACATTACAGAAAGAGGACGGACTATACTTTGTTTGGGTATAATTTTTAGAACCTACGGTCAAAATAGTAACATGTGGCACTTCGTACAAGTTCACTCTACTGAAAAAGGTATATAATCGGCCATCTTGGGAGGTGGGCATAACTCTTTCTTGGAAAATATAATTTTTATTAGACTTGTGGCATTGGATAGAGGGAACAGAGGGATAATGTAGGTCACAATTTCAAACCTTGGAAATTTTCCATTACAGAGTTACAATCGTTTCAATATCGAGCTCCTACAAAGTTAAAAAAGGTGTGTAGTCTTTTTTCTTTAATTTTTGCATAAGTTTGGTTTGAAAAATTAGTTTGAAGGAATTCAAAGGGAATAGTGAAGCATTATTATTAGTAATTCATGCCCCGAAGAAAGAAAAAGGAAACACCTAGTAAGCAACTTGGAAGCTCTAGCATGAATCATGAAGAAGAGGAAGAAATGCATCATGATATATCAAAATTAGAAGACCAAGTGCAACAAATTTCACTTGCACAAAAAGTAACAGAAGCTAAGATGGATGGTTTAAAGAAAGATGTAGAATCTATGATGTATGGTGTGGAAGCTAAGATGGATGGTTTAAAGAAAGGCGTAGAAGCTAATATGAATGGCGTGGAAGCTAAGATAGATAGTGTGGAAGCTACGATGGATGATTTAAAGAAAGGCGTGGAAGCTAAGATGAAAGATTTGACAAAACTTCTACAAGAAATGCATACTAATAGAGAAAGGGTAGTAAAGGAAACACATGATGAGAACAAAATAAATGTTAATCATGATTTCAAAGACTCTAACATTGGATCAAAGAACCACCATGTTCCAAATATTGATATGAGGAAGTTTGATGGCAAAGATCCCGCAACATGGATGCTACAGATGGAGCAATTTTTCAATCTCCATAATGTCTAAAACACACCAAAGGTACGCATTGCAACTTTATATTTGGAACCAAATCAGTTTGTATCGTATCGATGGCTTTCTTCTCATAAAAAATTGTCACTTGGGCTATTTTTATGAATGAAATGGTAGCACATTATGGGGATACAAAAACAAACACTTTTTTTAGCGAATTGATAAATCTCAAACAAAAGGGTTCAATGATGGAGCACATTGAGGACTTCCAATGGATGAATATAAGGGTAAAAGATATTTGAGAGGAGCATAGGATTGATGTGTTCATAGGGACTTTAGAGGATAACATCCAACATGAGGTTCGCCTTTGGGAACCTGATTCATTGGAGAAGGAGTTCAGGTTGGCAAGAAAAATGGAAACATAAATTATGGTAATAAGGAAGCTACCCTTCACATTCATAAAGATGGAAGTGTTTTTGCCCGTAGCCATCCACAACATACAAGGTTGACACCACAACAATTGGAAGAAAAAAGAGTAAAAGGGATGTGTTGCAGTTCTTAGCAAATACACTAAAGGTCATAAGTGTGCTGAGAAGAAATTATTTTACATAGATTGTGAAGAGGAGGAAGAAAAGGGAGAAGAAACATCAAAAGAAGAGGATATACACTAGGAACAAACCCTATAGAAAGAAGAAATGAACCCAACCATATCTTGTAATGCATTGGCTAGAATCACCACTCCTCAAACTATCAAGATAGAAGGGCATATCAAGAAGAAAAAGGTGATAGTGTTGATTGATTCGGGTAGTACCCATAATTTTATTCATTATAAGATAGCCAAGGAATTGAATTTCTTCCTATATCCAGCATCAGAATGTCAAGTGATGGTTGCAAGCGGAGGAACCATAACTTGCTCGGGAAAGTGTCATAATATCAAGCTATCCATGGGAGAATATGTATTGAATAGCCCAACACTTTCCATTCTAATGAGTGGTGCTGATGTTTTACTAGGAGTCCAATGGCTACAACTGTTGGGTACAATAGCTTTTAATTTTCAAGAACTTTTCATGAAATTTTCCTCAGATGGAAAGGAAGTTTAATTAAGGGGTATCACAGGGAAACCGGGAAGGATAACCAGCTCTAATGGAATGACAAAACTTCTAAATAAAGAACAATAACACATAATTTCACAATTATGTTCACTAGAGGTTGCCACATCAAAATCATCTATTTCTCCATATCTCCAAAAAGTCTTGGACAATCATTCCAAGGTATTTGAGACTCCCAAAGGCCTCCCACCTATTCATGATCATGATCATGCTATTCATTTTATTAGAGGAAGTGTTCCTCCAAACATCAAGCCTTAACAAATATGCTTATGCCCAAAAGAGTTAAATTGAGCATATGTTTGCAGAAATGCTAGAAGCTAGTATAATTCAATGTAGTCAAAGTTCTTTCTCTTCTCCAGTAGTATTGGTTCACAAGAAAGATGGATCATGGTGCATGTGTCCAGATTATAGGGAGCTCAACAAACTCACTATTAAAGATAAATTTCCCATTCCTGTCATTGATGAATTATTGCATGAATTGCATGGATCAATTTACTTCACCAAGTTGTATCTTCATTTATGATATCATCAAATCAGAATGAAGATCGAAGACATTCCAAAAACAACATCTAGAACTCATGAGGGTCATTATGAGTTTTTGGTCATGCCTTTTGGCCTTACTAATGCACCTTCTACATTTCAAGGGTTGGTGAATTCCATTTTCAAACCCTTCCTTAGAAAATTTGTGTTAGTCTTTTGTAATGATATACTAATCTATAGCAAGTCTTGGAAGGATCATGTTCAACATGTTGACAGGGTGCTCAAAATATTGGAGGAGAAACAATTATATGCAAAAAACTCCAAATGTTTCTCTGGAGTACAAGAGATGGAATTCTGGGTCATATTGTATCTCATGAAGGTGTTAAGGTAGACCCTAGCAAAATTAAAACCATTAAGGAATGGAAAATCCCCACATCCATAAAGCATCTATGAGGATTTCTCAGGTTGACAGGGTATTATCGAAAGTTTGTTAAGAATTATGGGAGAATAGCACCACCTCTAACAACATTATTGAAGAAAGATGCATTTTCATGGACTCCAGAAGCATCGAAGGCCTTTGAACATCTTAAAGAGGCAATGTGCCAAGCACCAGACTTAGCTACACTAGACTTCACAAAAACCTTTATTGTGGAATGTCATGCCTCAGGAAATGGAATTGGTGTTGTTTTCATGCAAGAAGAAAGACCCATTACTTTCGAAATTCATCCAATCAAAGGAAACTATTTACACAAGGCTATTTGTGAGAAGGAAATGTTGGAAATACTACATGCACTTAAGAAATGGCAACCCTACCTAATGGGAAGACACTTCAAGGTAAAAACAGATCATGATAGTCTTAAATACTTTTTAGAGCAAAGATTATCTTCAAAAGAGCAACAAAAATGGGTCACAAAGATGTTGGGTTAGGAATTTGAAATCTTCTACAAAAAAGGGAAGCAAAATGTTGTGGTAGATGCACTCTTAAGAAAGGATGAGGATGTGGAGGCATTTTTTTGTGCCATTTCTATTATCTGACAAAATGGGATAAGTGAATCAAGGGATGAACGAAAGAATGATGAAAAAGTGTCGGCACTCATTCAAAAGTTACAACAAGATCCTAGTACATCTGATACATTTAGCTGGAAAAATGATTCATTATGGTAAAAAGATCGATTATACCTATGTAAGAATTCCCAACTCAAACAAAACATTCTTGGGGAATTGCACACATCTCCCTTAAGAGGGCACTCAAGATTTCTAAAAACATACCATACGGTTAAGAAGGATTTCTTTTGGGATGGCCTTAAATCAAATATTCAAAAGTTTGTGGTTGAATGTTTGGTTTTCCAACAAAATAAAGTTGAAACAATTAAAACCCCAGGTATATTACAACCTTTATCCATTCCAAGCCAACGTTGGGAGGAAGTTTCAATGGATTTTATCACAGGTTCACCCAAGTTCGAAGGAAAGGGTGTTATCATGGTGGTAGTTGACAGACTTACAAAGTATGCACACTTTTGTGCATTATCTCATCCATTTAAAGCGAATACAGTTTCTACTACATTTATGGAAATAATTCAAAAGCTACATGGAAACCCAAAGATTGTTGTAAGCGATAGAGATCCCATTTTCACTCGAAATTTTTGGACAAAATTATTTTCTTGTCTTGGTACTCAGTTAGCTCATAGCTCATCTTATCATCCTCAACCTGATGGGAAAACTGAGATAGGAAACAAATGTTTGGAAGGATATATTTGTTGCTTTGGATTTGATAAACAAACACAATGGGTCAAATGGTTGCCTCTGGTTGAATGGTGGTATAACACTTCCTTCCATACAGCAACAAAAATGACCCCATTTATGGCACTTTATGGGTATCATCCACCATACATCACATCATATTTAAGAGAAAATTCCAGCGGAATATCACATCAAGCATCAACAACAAGTTCTCCAACTCTTAAAGGATAACCTCACCTTTGTGCAAAATAGAATGAAACAGACGGTAGATCAACATCGCAATGAAAGAATTTTTGATGTAGGTGATTGGGTTTTCCTATGGCTACAACCATATAAACAAATTTCCCTCAAGCAAGCTAAGAAGGATAATAAATTATCACCAAAATATTATGGTCCGTACAAGGTATTGCAAAAGATAGGTACTATGGCATATGAATTGGAGCTTCCTACAGTGTCCCAAGTGCACCTAGTTTTCCATGTGTCATGCTTAAAGAAGGTTATAGGTGACAAGCTCCCAGTTCAAACAATACTGCCAAGACATGATGAGGAAGGTAAAATCATATTGTAACCTGAAGCAGTCAAAGAAATAAGAACTCGACAGCTACGAAATCGATCAATTTCAGAGTATCTCATCAAGTGGAAGAACTTACCCATTGAAGATTCCACACAGGAGGATGAAAATTTTATATAAAAGCATCCAGAACTACTCAAGCGTTCAGGACAACACTTTTTTGAAGGATAGGGGCATGTTAGGTCACTATAATACTAGTGATTCCCCCATTACTATTGTCATTGTATCCCTTATTGTTATTGTTGTGCCCCTAGTGTCCCCATATTGTTATTATTGAGCCCCATAGAAGCCCACTATTGTTATTTTTTTCCCCTTATATTATTATTGTTAGGTCGGCTTTGGCTACATTGTGACCCCTTAGACTCCTATATATAGAAAGGAGGTTTTTTCATTTGTAACATCCAAGAATTGTTCATTTGTGTAATGTAAAAGAGGTTGCCCCCTTGAATAGGTTGAATTCTTAAGCGTTGATCTTTATTTTCTACCTTTTTGTGAGCTAGCTTCATAACACAACCTTTGTTAACATGTCCACAATGACCATAATGGAATCATGTTGTTTCCCTTTCTTTGGAAACCCTATGATGAAATCCATGTAAATGACCTCCCATTTCCACTCTAGAATAACAATCGGCCACAAAAGTCCAACTAGATGTTTACACTCTTCTTTCACTCATTGTGATTCAAAACACCTCACCACAAACTCTACTGCATCCCTCTTCAAATTTGGCCAATAGTAAAATATCTTCACCATTTTCAGTGTCTTTTGATAACCTGGGTGACATGAATAAGGTTTCGCATGAAACTCCCTCAAGATCACCTTCTTGAGCTCACTGTTGTCTCGCACATATATTTCGTCTCGAAACCTGACCAATCCAATCATGTGAGACAATAATCCATGTGTGTTGCATTTGCACCTGCAACTATACCTGTACTTGTGCAAATACCTTTACTTCCACCTGTACCTGTACAACTACATGTACATGTACCTTCACCTGCAACCTATGCACAATCTCCATATACTTGACATACTATTGGCTTTCTTACAAGATCCTATCCTATAATTCCATCCCATAGGAGCTCATAGCTACCAAGTGATGTAACTCTACCCGTCCACTGAGAGCATCTTCCAAACTATTCTCTTTACTTTTGGTGTACTTGATTTCGAAATCAAACACATTGATCATGGCCAAAAATTTAGCCAGCCTTGCATTCAGATTCGACTGGTCAAACAAATACATCAACCCAATGTGATCACTCATAAGTAGAAACCTCCTACCAACAATATAGTGTCTCCACATCTTAAATGCATGTATGATTACTACTAACTCAAGATCATGTGTCGGGTAGTTTTTCTCGTGCTCGTTTAGTTTCTGAGACTCATAACATGCCACTTATCCATCCTACATAAGGACTCCTCCAATCCCTCCCTTAAAAGAATCTGTGCATACCATAAACTCTTTGTCCCAGATCTATAATCTGCAACACTAATGCATGTGTCAGGAACTGATTAAGATGCTCAAAGCTAGCCTCGCACTCCTTTTTCCATTCAAACTTCATACCTTTCATTTGCAATGATGTGATCGGATAAGAAATCTATGAGGAGTTTCTGATGAACCTCCTATAGAAACTTGCCAAACCCATGAAGGATCTCACCTCATCCACATTCTTAGGAGATACCCACTCCATGATGACTCTTATCTTCTCGGGATCTACTGCAATGTCTTCCTTGGAGACAACATGTCTGAAGTAGTGTACCTCACTCTGAAAGAAACTACACTGGATGAGCTCAGTGTACCACTGATCCTCTCTCAACAAACTCAACAGTGTTTCTAACTTCTCAACATTCTCTTCCTCATATTTAGAATATACCAGTATATCATCAATAAACACAATGAAAAACTTATCCAAATATTGATGCAACACACTATTCGTCAAACACATAAATGTAGCTAGAGAATTAGTTAATCCAAATGGAACAATAACGAACTAATAATTCCCATACCTGGTCCTTAATGCAGTCTTATAAATGTCCTCCTCTATTATGTGCACCTGATGATATCCAGATCTCGGATCAATCTTCAAGAACATTGTTGCTCCCTTCAATTAATCGAACATGTCATCAATCCTCAGAAAGAGGTATCTATTCTTGAAATTCACCTTTTTTAAGTCCCTGTAATCAATGCATAATTTGAGGGTACCTTCTTTCTTCTTCACAAAAAATACTGGTGCACCCCAAGGTGATACACTTGGCCTAATGTATCCCTTGTCCAACATTTCCTTTAACTACAACTTTAGATCGACCAAGTCATTTGTGCTCGATTTATAAGGTGAATTTTATCTTGGATTTGTGCCTGGCACTAGCTCAATACAAAATTCTACCCCCATATGAGGTGGCAACTCTGAAATATCCTCATGAAATACATCCCTAAACTACTGCAAAACAGGGTACATGTTCAACATATCTGCATCCTCAACCTTCGTACCCTTATCACTAGAAATGTGTGCCACAAATAGCTTGCACCATTTCCTGTGGCTACAATTTTCTTGCATAGCTTTTACCATCTTAATTGATGTTTCTCTCATCTTACCCTACGAGACGCTTGGTTCCCCAGTGTCATCAACACACTCAATAGCTTTATCATAGAAGTCTACCTTTGTTCTATGAAGATAAAACCAATCCATGCCTAACAACATACTGTATGATCCCAATGGTAACACATTTAGATGTGTTGCGGTAGGCATACCATTCAAATCAAATATATAAGCTCTTACCCAATTATGAACTCGTTTCTTCATACCTATAGCCAACAATACTAGCCAATACTCTACATGAAATTCCTTACTCAAACCACACTTATCCACGAAGTTAGGACTAACATAGCTATAATTAGATCCAAGGTCAATCAAATTAGAAATAACTTGATCAAAAATCTTACCATCCATCTCAATGATCGATGTCTAGTGTTCTGCCTACCCATTGTCCACTGTTGCATAGATATGTGGAATACTCTAGCCAATGTACCCAATAGTATACGCCTCCTGTGCACTGTATATCTTGGGCCTTCCACCCTAATGTTACAGACAATACCTCCTAATGTGTTCCTCACCACATTTCCAACACTCCAACTATCCAGTGCCCTCACCTTTATGTTGTTGTTCTTGCCGCTGTGACCCATGTCCGTGTCTAGCTGCATTAAAATTCTTTCGTGGTGCCATATTTTCCTTCCGATCTACATTCTGAGGGCTTTTCCTCTTAGGCTTCCATTTCATCCATGCTGAGATTCATTTTTACACTTTGGTTGCTCATAAAAATGCTTTATTTTCCCAATGACTTCCCAGAGGTTCATCATACTCAATCGAATCTCTAAATGCTAATTGAAAATCACTGAAAAATCTCTAAACTTTAGTTTTCTCATCAGTAAGATACGGTACATACCTAAATAGCTCCAAACAATTTGTCATGTACTCCTCATCTATCATTGATCTCATCTTTAGCTCATAGAATAATTTTCCCTTATTTTCATAGTACCTCTTTCACAAGTACTTCTTCTTGAAAATCCTCTTGAACTCCCACCAGCTCAAGTCATCTCTCGTGATGTCTCTAACCTACTTAACATCTTCCCACCAGATGTCTGCTTTACCTTTCAAACTGAAGATAAATATCATGGCCTTCATGTTATCTATGTACTCATGCAACTCAAAGAATTTTTTCATTCGAAGTATCCAAGCCTCTACATCTTCTAACTTCTTCACATCTCCATCAAAAGTAGGTGGCTTTTCCTTCTTGAATTCATCCACAAGTATCCCCTATCATTCCTCCTATAAGGATGATAATGATGACGATGGAAACCAGAACTAGAATAGTACCTGTGATCATCACCCCTTCTATTCGGAGTATCCAACAACCTGCCATCTCTCACTGTATCAGATCCATTCGACCTATGTCTACTAGGATATCTACTGCCACATGCCCTATTAGTTCGATCGTCCTATCCATGGCTGATCCAAAGTGGCTCTTTTCACTACAAGTCCACTAAAATTTAAATAAATATAACATTAACCTCCCCTTGTTTCTCTTGTGCCTATATGATCTAGTTATTAGCTGCCTTGCAACTCCTTATCTTTTCCGTCAAGATTCTCGATGTAACTACCAAATCAGAAGGATTACCAACACCATAATACTCTTCGGATTCACAGGGAGAGTCTTTGTAGTCAACGATCTTGCTAACCATTTGAGATTTCTTCCTGCAATGCATAATATGTCAAATAAACCAAATGAAAATAAACCGGCGTAGATTAGTATATCTCGAGGAGGATACCTTGACTACAGGATCACCAAATCAGAGTGATACATGTATAAGATAATCATAACAACATATAGAAATACACAAATAAATGTATCAACACATAAACATCAGTCTAGTTATGGTCCAGTCTTCAATCCAAGGCCATATCAATAATGCATGTTATGACCTCATCCATGACAACAATCATTACTCCATTGTACACATTTCCACATGCAACCAACAACATGCATAAGAAAAGCCTAATCAACTACACATACGCATAAACACATGTAGTCGAACGTAACCAATCAATTCTTGTAATCAACCTACAAGACATTCATGTAATCAAATTATTCAAGAATATAACCTAACATACAAGGATGTAAGTAGGAGACTTAAAATCAACATGTAAGTGACAGATAATCCATATGTAACCTGTCACATACTCATGACAAACATATTTCAAGAAATCAATATCAAATTCTCCATGGCAACATTACTACAACCATAATCAATCATCAAGAAAATGCAACAAGCACATGAAATGAAAGTGTAAGAGACACACATGAAACTGACATACATGCATGACCAACATACACTGCCCATCTAGTCTGAGAGTTGAACCATGCTTTGATACCACTCTATACCACCCTCCTCCCACTTCCACCCAAGTAACCACGCCAACCAGGGTAAACATGAGATGAGAGGCTACTATGATCATATTCAATCTCCCAGGTGAACTTAAGGAAGTGGAATTGGTGGAATTATAATAGATAGACAGCCAACACTAGTCTCAGGACCCACAAGAAGCAAACAAGCACTTTAGACAACTTACCTATGGGTCCTACTGGAGTTTTGACCAACCTAGGTCAGAGTAAAGCTCCCCAGACACAACCCAGGTGAGCTATAATGTTGTCCAACACTTAGCCAAATGTGCTATTCTCTAGGATAATGCTCTGTTTGTTCAACATTCTGGGATTTGACCCACCTTTCCAAGCCCACAACCCAAAACACTTCCCATAATTGGATGATAACTTAAAACCAATAAAAGTACGGGTAAACAGTGATGCCAAAGCAATGAACTAAATAAGACCATATCCTGGCAGCTACTAACCATGCCAGGAATTTCATCAAACATATCATCAGCATGTAATCTACAGGTGTAAATAACATAATTTAGTGTAGGGATCTCATACTTATCTAAGAATCGCCATGAACCATTTCTTTCTCATATCATTTGTTGCCTTATCATTTATTAGGATTTAGATACAGTATCCATTAATAAACAAATAAAAACATGCTAAGAGCCATACATAGCTTCTTCCACAACATATACATATAACCAACATAATAGGGATGTTAGGATATTATGACAAATAGGAAATAGTTAAGTTTAACTTGGTCTAGTGTAAAGTTACGTAAAGTGTGTTTCTTTAGTATGTACCTTTTGTAACTTATAATCCGACGATCATGATATGTTCTAGACATGAAGTGATTTGATGGTTCATTCTCTCCATAATATTACCGACACTTGATCCATGGATTAACACCAGATTGGTCCATGATCTCTATTTAAAGAGCATGGAGGATCATTTGTAATGTGGTCGGTCTTGAGAGAAACTTATGTAAATTTTCTTTCTTTTACATTAATAAATTGCTTAAAGTGGTAGCATTGGCTTAGGTCGTGGACTGTTTCCCTCCTTAAGGGTTTTATCCACGTCAATAATATTGGTGTATTGATCTAGGATCTATTTGTGAGTGGTGTCCTTTGGTGTTCTATATGAGGAACTTACCCTGTATATTTATACATGGTATTAGAGCTATTTGAGGGGTACATCCATTGGTGATCCAAATTTGAAGGCGGTACAACTACATCTGACTGTGGTTTCCTATATCTACTATTTCTGACCGCTTTTGAGCTATGAGGACTCCTCTATTATGTTAGGAGCATCTGTTCAAGTTAAGGAACCCCTTTCGTTTCATGCAAAAAGGTTTCTTCTAGGACTAGCTATGTCATTTTTAAGATCTTGAGGTATACAATATTTATTTGTAGTTTTAGTTATTTATCTTTTTGTTTATTTCAGTTTATTTGTCTCCCTATTTTTTATTACCGGATCCAAATCCTTCATTTTTGTATATGCTATTTTCCCCGCGACTCTGTCTGATCTGGGAAAATCAGAAAAGAAAGGAAGGATTTTTCTCATGCGTATGGTCTTTCTCGTTGTGCCTTACTATGATCTCAGAAAATTAGAAACATTGAGGAAAATATTTAGTTTCCGGCGAACTTCAAGCCATGAGGTTTGGATTTTTTTGCATGTCTGTTTTGGGTTGTGTGATTTCTTGTTTTGTAGGGAAAAAGGGCTTTCTCAAGTAATCACACACTCCGAAGGTTTAGTGACGAAAAAAAATAAAAATTCTTCCTCTTTTCCAAAAATTACTAACATTTTAAACTAGCTCACTTGGTCCAAAGTTACTTTATGAGAATAGAGGTCTTGGGTTCCAGTGTTTCTTTTTTTTGAGTTATTTTTTCAAAAAGCACATGTAACTTATGTTTTAAAGTTACTTTATGTCAAAGTGTTCTCACCCATTATAAAAAGTGAGTCACTTATATTTATAAAGTCTCTTTATCTTTTATTTAAGTTATAATTTAGTGGGTATCTCATAAAGTAACATTGTCAAAGTGAATTTCACTTGTTTATAAAAATGGCCCACATAAAATATTTTTTTTAAAGTGAGCTAATTAGATTAAGTTTGGAAGGGGGAAGGGGGGGGGGCGTGTATGCTTTTTGATTTTTTTAAAAATATAACATTATCATTCTCTTCCACACACTCACATATTTGTCAAAATATTCAACAACATTTCTTCAAAAAGCCATAACTTCTTCATCTGGAAGCCGTTTTTTCTAATCAACCTAATTTTTTGAGATCTTTCCATTGAAAAACTTAATTTCAACATCTACAGCTTCAATTTATGTTTAAATGGAAAGTCCATGCCGAGTTATTCTTGATAGCATGAACTACTTCTAATGGTTGTCCTACATTAACGATTTACTTAGAAGTAAAGGTCTTTATAGAATAGCCTCAAGCCAAGAGGCTAAACCTAAAGATGAAGATAAGCAAGCCAAATGAGAAAATAGGTAAGGTCAAGAACGTGGGTTGATACGGATGTCTATTTCTCTAGACCTTAGATTCCATATTGTATAATTTGATACCCTTGATGAAGCAATGAAAGTCAAATTAGAGCCCATCAACTCAAAAATGAGTTGCTTACGTTGGACCCCAATAGTTTTTCTTCCATTGAACATTTTTTGTCCAAGTTCAAGACCCTTATACTTCTCTTGGAAGGTGTTACAGTTAAAAAATAAGATAGTAGCCTTATCTAGTCCATTCTTACTAAGTTGGGGCCAACCTACTCTATGTTTGTTTCCACCTTCCATTCTATAAGAGAAGCCTTTATTTCTCAGGGACAAGACTACAAGTCCCCCTCTTTTGATGCCTTTTGTGATTATTTAATAAGAGAACAAGAAAAACTCTTACATATTGGTCTTCTTAATATTTGAAAGTCTTCTAAGAAAGCCTTAGCAACCCAGCAACAACAAAATTCAAACAATCCTAAGAAGTAGCATCCTATAAAGAATGGTCCTAAACCAAACAATGGTCATAAGCAATTTCAGTCTCAAAATGAAAAATTAATTCAACAAAATGATAAGGAAAATAAAAACAAAGGGAAGAAGACTGATAGACATTGCAACTTTTGAATCATGATGGCCACATAGAATCCAAATTATTTAAAAATATGGAAGCCTTGAAAGCATCAATGAAGAATCATAACATCCATTTGAAGCTTTCTTCAACTTCAACTTCATCTTCAAGAATAACACTTTTTGCATGTGATTTTCAAGCATCTCGGTCTAGTTATGCATTAGATGTATCTTCTTCTTCTCATTCTCATGAGTGGCTCATTGATTCTAGAGATTCTTATCATATGGCCAAAAACAAAGACATGGTTTCTTCTTTAAATGATTGTAGCACCTAAAATATCTATGTTGGTGATAATAGATCTCATAGTGTTATAGGGACTAGAAATATTCATCTAGATAATGGTAAATTTAATGATGTATTATGTGTTCCTACCTTATCCTGCAACCTTCTATCTGTATATCAGATAACTCATTCAGGTGAAGGTAAAATTGTTGAATTTTCACCTCATGATGTTGTAATTAAGGACCTAAGAGATCCTAAACAGATTTTAGCTACTAGCATTACTGATGATTCTACAAGGTTGCATAAGTTCAACAACTTTGGGTCATCAACGCTTCCCTCAATATTTGTTGCTCATAATGAAGAAGTGAGAAAATTTTGGCATAAGCGATTTTGTCACTTAAACTATCGCTCCCTTCAAAATCTATGTAAGGAAAATATGGTGACAGGTCTTCCTATGGTACCTTGCGGAGATGGCATTTGTTCCCTATGTGTACTCGGAAAACATCATCAGGATAGTTTTGAAAAATTTGCCTCTTGGCATGCCTCAACCCCTTTATAGCTTGTGCACAATGATTTATGTTGTCCACTTCCAGTTGTTTCATTCTCTGGCTATAAGTATTTTTTAACTTTTATTGGTAATTTATCCAGATGAACTTGGGTATACTTCTTAAAACTCAAGAGTGAATTCTTTAACATGTTCTTGGCCTTTAAGGCCTTTGTTGAGAAACAATATGTACATCAAATTCTTAAGTTAATATCTAATAATGGCAGAGAATATGTTAACAAAAAATTTATCAACTTTTGCACTGAACATGGAATTCAATTGCAACATATTGTTCCAAAATATACTCCACAACAAAATGGTGTAGCTGAAAGGCAGAATCACGCCTTAAAGGAAATGGATAATTGTATGCTTCAATCTAAAGGGCTTAGTCTTAATTTTTTTTACAGAAGCAATTAACTGTGAAAATTACATAGTAAGTCACACTCCTACTAAGGTTTTAAAGAATATCATTCCAGAAGAAGCATGGAGCTCAATTAAACCAGATGTAAGTCACTTTCATGTTTTTGGAAGTGAAGCATGGGCCCATATTTCTAATGAGAAACATAAAGCCTTAGAACCTAAGATTAAAAAATGCATTTTGGTTGGATATTCTGAAGATCTCAAAAGATATAGACTTCTTCCACCTAAATCGAAAAATGTTATCATTAGAAGAGATGTAAAGTTTGCCGAAGATATATTGACCTATGAGACTAGTTCGACAGATGTGACAACTCTCTTTATCCCTTCTACTTCTAAAAATATTTCTTCTTTAGATGATGACAACTAGGATGAAAATCCTCCCCCGCCTTCTCGGGATCCTCCTTCAGCTCCTCAGCTTCCAAAATGGGCCCGTGCTACTCGAGATGTAGCAGGTTCTCTTGTAGGTGATCCTACAGATCAGTGACATACACATTCTCAGTTCAATAGAGCCTCTTCTTTACTGGCTCAAGCTTTAGTGAGTTATGATCTTGACACCTTTGTAGAAGCTTCAGGCCATCCATATTGGGAGGCAACTATGAATGAAGAGTATCATTCATTATTGGCCAATGACACATGGGATCTTGTTCCTCTTCCAAAGGGATGAAAACTTGTTAGATGCAAATGGGTTTACAAAACCAAGTTTGGACCAGATGGAAAAGTTGATAAACATAAAGCTCGTCTTGTTGCTAAGGTTTTTCACAAGTTGAAGGCATTGACTATACTGAAACCTTCTCCCATATTTCCAAAATTAACTCCATCTTCCTTGTTCTTTCCCTTGTTTCCTCTTTCAAATGGGAAGTCCATCAGATGGATATTAAATCTACCTTCTTGCATGGGGACTTGCAGGAACAAATCTGTATGGAAAAACCTCATGGATTTATACAAACAGACTCCAAACTTGTATGTCAGCTTAAGAAATCCCTTTATGGTCTCAAGTAAACTCCTCGGGCTTGGTATGCCAAAATGGATAGATTTCTTTTATATACCGTATTTTCTAAGTGTCATTCTAACAATACTGTCTACACCAAGAAAGTGAGTAATCTCTTATCATTCTTGTTCTTTATGTTGATGATCTTATCCTTACTAGTAGTGATTCCAACCTTACAAACCATGTGAAGTACAACCTTAAAAAGAAGTTTGAAATGGCAGACTTAGGACACTTGAATTATTTTCTTGGTCTTGAAGTCTTGCAATCCAAGGAAGGTATTTCTCTTTCCCAGTGGAAATATGCCTATGATCTTCTATGCCACTTTCACATGGAATACTGTAAGCCAGCCCCGTCTCCTTTTCAGTCTAGAGCAAAACTTTCAGTCACTTATACTTCCCCTAAAGTTGATGCTACCTTATACTGTCAACTTGTAGGAAAACGTTTGTACCTGACCCATACCCATCCTGACCTTTCCTTTGTTGTTGGCATTATTTCTTGGTTTATTAAAAACCCACATGAAAGTCATTGGAAAGTAGCTAAAAGAATACTTTGTTATGTTCAAGGTACAGTTTCGTTTGAGATTCATTATAGTGAAGAAGCATCTCCTCTATTGGTTGGTTTCACTAATTCCGATTGGGCTAGTGACCCTGTTGATCAGAATTCTAATACAAATTATGTCTTCACTCTTGGCTCTCGATCTATTACACAGGCTTGCAAGAAATAAAGTGCCATTTCTCTTTCTTTAGTAGAAATAGAGTATCGTGGTGTCGTAGAAGCTAGTAAGGAAGCCATGTGGCTTCGTGAGATCCTGTTAGAGTTTGGCTTTCAATAGCAGCATCCGACTACACTTTGGTGTGATAATCAAAGTGCCATTCAACTATGCAAAGATCCAGTCCAACATCAGTGCAGAAAACACATTGAACTACACATGCACTTCATAAAAAATATCATTCATGACCATGTTCTTGAAGTGCAATATTATTCGACCGATGATCAAGTTGCACACATCTTTACAAAGGCTCTCATAGAGGCAAAGTTTACTAAACTTAGATTTATGGTTGGAGTTCAGGAAGTTTTCACTAAGTGGGGATAGGCTCTAATGCCTCCTTCCTTCTCCTATTGTATCATATTTGTACATCCTTCAATCCTATCCCAAGTTGTTCTTAAGGGGGAATGTTAGGATATTTTGGCACATATGAAATAGTTAAGTTTAACTTGGTCTAGTATATAGTTAGGTAAAGTGTGTACCTTTTTTAACTTACAATTCGATGATCATGATATGTTCTAGACATGAAGTGGTTTGATGGTTCATTCTCTCCTCGGTATTACCAACACTTGATTCGTGTCTTAATATTTGATTGGTACATGATATTTATTTAAAGAGCATGGGTAGTCATTTGTAAGGTGATCGTTCATGAGAGAAGCTTATGTAAATTTTCTTTCCTTTACATTAGTAAATTGCTTGAAGTGGCTGCGCTGGCTCAGGTCGTGGACTGTTTCCCTCCTTGAGGGTTTTAACCACGTTAAGAATATTGGTGTACTGATCTATGATCTATTTTTGAGTGGTGTCCTTTGGTGTTCTATCTGAGGAACTTAGCCTGTAAATTCCTACATCAGTATATTTGCACATGAAAATCAAGGGAATGAATTTATCATTATAAATGCAATGAACCAACTAGAAATGGGACTACCATGTTCCACCTGACCACAAATTGGTTGAGCCAAGTCTCTCTTCATCCAATGACCCCCGTGCCATATTCCAATGATGAATGTGGGACTCATAGAACACATCAGAAAAGAACCAATCAACATGGATGCCACCGGAGTTCTTTGCTTACACCGTGAGGAATTTGGGTGCCTCCCAGTCTCTCAGGCTTTACTGTGCATCCAAAATCTAATCCAGGGATCACTAGACCCTACACCGAGACATACTCTCCATGCTTTACCATATATTCCATCCCGGAACCGCTAGACCCAATGGAGAGAAAATCCACCTCTTAGCTTTATCGTATATCCTTCCATTCATTAGCGAGGATTCCTAGGCCCACCGAGGCACACAATCGGGCTTTACCACAACCCACATTCGGGTTCAGCAGTTACTAGGCCAGTGGCTTCGTGATCCTTAGTCTGACTCAGGGACCACTCAGACCATGTGTTTGTCAATTTAGAGATCCACCCCATTGAGCTTCGAATCCAATCCGGCCATCCCACATAAATCGAATGAGAGAACCCATCTCATAAAAGCTATAAGGAAATGGCAAGGCTAGGTTGAAAAGACTATCGCACCCGAAAAAACCCATGCCATGGTAGAAAAGAAACACATGCAATACCATGCATGCTAGATCTACTAAGGAAAATATGCATGCAAGTCAATGCCAACAATGCAGCCTGTTGTAGCTGCTTGATCTAGCCTTTCCCTGCTTGATATTTGCTTCCTCTTGGCTTGTTTTCCCTTCTTTCTCCAATTCCAAAGTGCTCCAAGAAAACTCGAAGTGTCCAAAAGTATGAAAGAGACAGAATAATGAGAGTGCTCCAACATTGAACTTACAAAATGTTAGCAACTGATCCACAAAATCCTTTTTATGAATGAGGCCTCTATTTTCTTCATTTTCCATTATTTTCCTTCATTTTCCTTCTCATGTGCAACCTGTGAGTTTTCACCTCCTCTTTCTCCTAATTTCCATTATTTTCATAAGTAATTGTGCCAAAATTTCCATTTTTCCTTTCCAAAGCCTCAGCCATTTCCTTTTCCAATTCCCTTCGCTATAAACAACAAAATGAACACACACTAGGATGTCTTGGCCAACATTCAACTTGGAATAAGTGTCCCATCGACTGTGGTTATTATTTTTAGCTTTTGTTACATGGATTTTTCACCAAGGCTATTACAAAATTTATGGAACAACTAAAATGATTCAATGTAAAAGGTAAAGAGATCCTTGTTTGTAGGTTGAAAAAGAGCCTTTATGTGCTAAAATAAAAATGCCACTAATCACACATAAATTTGATTCATTTAAGTTGGATCATGACTCCAAAATACTATAGGTTGATCATTATGTCTACATCAAGAGGCATGACAAAGAAAAGTATGTTATACTATTGTTGTATGTTGATGATATGGTAAATGTTGGATATGATAAGTACATGATCAATATGTTGAAGGAGGATCTAAGCATTCTATTCATAATGAAATATTTATATTGGGCACAACAAATATTGGGCAAGAGCATTATATGTAGTAGAAATAAAAAAAAAAAAGGGTTGTGGCTTTCACAAGTTAAATATATTGAATTTGTCAAATAGGATCAATATGGAGGACGACAAACCAATTGGTACACCACTAACATCACACTTCAAGCTTAGTGTTGATTTGTGCCATTACAATGACAAGAAGAAGAAATACATGAGTAAAATGCCTTATTCTTAAATGGTTGGTAACTTTATGTATGCCATGGTATGGACCTACTTAGATACTACACACTTAGTGGGAGTAGTGAGTGGGATCCTAGTGAATCCAGATAAATAACATTAGCAAGCGGTAAAGTGGATTTTAAGGTATCCCAAGGGTACTAATAATTATTTTTTATTTTTTGGTAATAATAATGTTATTCTTTAAGGTTATATAGATGAAAATATGGCTAGAGATGTGGATAGTAGAAATTCAACCACTAGTTATTTATATAGTTTTTTCAAGTGAAATAGTTTCTTGGATGTCTAGACTACACAAAGTTAGTAGCCCTCCCCAAATTAGAGGAAGAATGCATAGCTACCATAGAAGGTTGCAAATATATTTTCTGGGTGCAATGTTTTTTGGATAGGTGGAAATAAAACAACATAAATATGTGTTGCATTATGATAGCGAGAGCGTCATTCATTTCGAAAAAAATGTGGAATATCATTCTATGATAAAGCTCATTGATGTTTGATATCATTGGATTTATCAAGTGTTAGATGATGGTTTTCTATAGCTGGAGAAAATACACACTAAAAATAATCCACCTTATATTTTAACAAATATGTTTCCAAGAGATAAGTAGGATCTTTGTAGAACCTTCAATGGAGTAATGCACAGATGGTGAAAGACATTGGGAAAGGATTAGTGGTGACGAGAGAGAAAAAATGTAAAAAGATATTCACTCAAGCTTCAATTCGGCCTCAAGTGGGAGATTGTTAGGTGTCAAACCATGTCAAGGAAAAAAAATTCCACATCCATGGTATCGTAACTCATGGTATTGCCCCATGTGTCGTAGCCCAATTTAACCCTCTTTAAATTTGGCTATGTTTGAAAATTGTATCTCATGGACCCTCATCCTGTAATTTCTAGCCTCATTTTATCTACTAAAACTCATATTCTCCATGTTAATTTACCTCTCATAATTGACATCTACCTCAATCATTCAAATTCTCTAATCAGAATCACACCCTCTCAAGTAGATACGTTATTCATTCAGTATATCAATGTTACAAACTGAGTTTTCAATCATATATGAATTGAACCACTCTAAAGACCTAATACTTAGCTTGATTAGTTTCATAACTTAACCAATTTATCTTCTACTCATGTATATATTGAACATTATTAAAATTTCATCCTAAATCATTTTTATATAACACTATATTGTTACCAATTCTATATTCATATTATTATTTTATTCATATATTATAGATTTGAGTCAAATCCAAAATGCTTACAAGTAACTTGATTCCTTTTATAATCCATAAAAATAAATCCTTAGAGAAAAAACATAAATCTCATGAAACCATTCAAAAATGATAAATTCTGGATTTTATCTAACCCCGAAATGGTATGTTGTAGTATATTAATGGTATGTTGCATTATATAATGGGAAAATTGCATGTTCTAGTATATATTAAATAAAATGTTTTTAGTGCACTTGTACTTTATTGAGTTTACCTCTCTTTAAAAGTAACATAATAAATGTAGCTTTTTTATAACATTAAACCATGATTTTACAAAAACAAACAAAGGTTAAATCATGTAAAATTATAACCTTAACCTTACCTATATACTGAGATCAATATAAGGTATGAATGTAATTTAAGTCATATCAAGTTAAAAAAAAGTTAAATCAAACACAAGTTTTTGTTTGATGTAAAAATACATCATTAATTTCATAAATATAATCGGAAAATTATTTATTGCATTATATGTTAAATATAATGGGTACATTGTGTGTTGTAGTATATATTAAATAAAATGCTTTTAGTGCACTTGTACTTTATTAACTTTACCTCTCTTTAAAAATAATATAATACATGTAACTTCTTTATAATATTAAACTATGATTTTACAAAAACAAACAAAAATTAAATCGTGTAAAATTATAAACTTACTTATATACTGAGATCAATATAAAATATGAGTGTAATTTAAGTCATACCATGTTACAAAAATGTTAAAGCAAAAACTTAAAAATACATCATTAATCTCAAACATCCTCCCCAGTGACTTCCCATTAGATCACAACAATCCATTCAAATTTCTCACTCTTCACCTCCCTATATACATGATTGGCTTATAAAAAAAACAACAATTTGCATGTCAAAAAGAGTTAAAATTAATTTATAAAACCTTCCTAAATATCATTTACTTTATGTTAAAATCCACTTCACATTCATGTGTGAAATATCAACGAGTCAAAGTATATCAACGGGTCAGAGTGAAGATGTAATGCACAAACTTTATATTCACTGATTTGTAAGAAAATTGATAACAATGCAATTTTGGTGATGTTGAGGCAATTAACTATTAAGATTTTCATTGCTTTAACATGCAATTAAAAATATTATTAAATACATGTTATTTTGAAATGAAAAAATGAGATACTTATTTATTATTATATTTATATTAATAAATTATATTATTTAATTATTCAAAATACATGTTATCATATAATTCATTGATGTATTAAATAAATATATTTAAAAAATCAAAAATTTGGTTTTATATTGTATTTTTATTTGTTTATCTCAATCGTTAACATCAAGTAGAAATATTCTTGAATACATTTTATTTAGAAAAACATATTGGACACTTATTCATTTATTGTGTTTATATTGGATCATATTTACATACATATTATTTTATGGTTCATTGAATTTTAAATAACATATTAATTTTTCCTTTGTTATATTGTATTTTCTGTGTTTATATTGGATCATATTTACATACATATTATTTTATGGTTCATTGAATTTTAAATAATAGACTAATTTTTCCATTCTTATATTGTATTTTCTTTTAAATGCATAACTAACTTAATGTGTATGTTCTCATTACAAGGGTTTGAAATATTAGAGAGTTGAAATCAACTAGTTATTTATGAGTTTGAATTCAAACAATCATCTTATTCTTCTCTCTCTTTTACAAATTTAATAACTACAATATCTTAGAATTAATTAAAGGTCATTATTGTTGTAATATTTTTTATTCTTTTATAAAAAATATCAAATACAGGGATGGTTTGGACAATGATATTGTAATGAAAACTATTTTTACAAGCTTACGATTAAAAAAAGTTATTATTATTGTAAACAAATTCTCTAATCCGTTTCTCCATAGTTTTTCAGTGAATTGGATTTTCAGTTTATGAGTTAATTTGTTTCAATTTATTTTTATCTCGTCCATTTATTAGCATTTACAAACTATTAATAAATTAAAAATATTTCAAATTAGATATTTTAATATAAACTTTACATATATAACAACAATTAAAACTAGTCTAAAAGCCTAGAAACCTTAATCTATAATAAGTATTAAAATATTTATGACACGTCTTACATTGTTAAAAAAACCATGAAATAATTTAATTATCCTTTTTTGGGCTCAATCTTATTTTGAGTTGTTTAAAATGAGCTTTTGATTATATATGGGTTCTAACACCCTCAAAAAAACCTTTGAGGCATTCAGATTGTGGAGAGTTTTCAA
>APFE030082323.1:144604-175851 GCA_000404065.3 Pinus taeda | reverse complement strand
TCTCATGCACGGTTAACCTACAAATGACCCTCCATGCGCTTTAAATAGAATTCATGGACCAATCGGGTGTCAAGCACGGATCAAGTGTCGGTAATACCGAGGAGAGAATGAACCGTCGGATCACTACATATCGTGACCGTCGGATTGTAAGTTACAAAATGTACAACGGTAAAGAAACACACTTTACCTAACGCTAACCTAACTCTATACTAGACCAAGTTGAACTTAACTATTCCTATGTGTCGGAATATCCTAACAAACTAGGTTAGCGGATTGACATCTACCTCGACTGAGAGAACAGTGATCGACGCAATCGTGATTAGTTGTTTTAACCGTGAAATCCACCTCGACTGAGAAAACAGTGATCGGCGCAGTCGTGATTAGTTGTTCTAACGGTGAGGGGAGTCATGGTGGGACTGGCTGGTGGGTTGGCTATGACCATGTCTGGGTGGTTTAGGACCCCCTATAGAATGATTCGTTTCGTCGTATGAGGACGGCTGCCCTGCAGTTTCATGCGTATATCCATCGGTATAGCTATATAGATAAATGTACTAGACACACACCGAATGAGGAAGAACAAACTGTAAAAGAGAGAGCAGTGCAAGAGTTTGGTACCTGCTGCGTTGATGGTTCTTTACATCCCACGCCAATACCATCTGACGCAAATAATACACACATATATCAGTAAACTAATTAACACTACTTGCAATTTCCGGCAAATAACCGTAAACAAACAAAAGTTCGTTCTATCATCTATTGATCACAACTTCTGTTAACACTGGGGATGGCGGAAGTGTAATTAAACTAATTAAACTAATCATGTAAACAAACAAGAAGAGTACGTGAATAAGCGGGAACTGTTTTGCTTACGCAGGGAACGACATTCAGAGGGGCGTATGAGATTCCATGTGAAAAGGGTGAGCGTGATAATGAGCAGCGTCATTATGGATCTCAAGTATGTACCCATTCAACCAAAGAGTCTAAGAACGGATGAGATGAATGCAGAACTGAAATAAAAAACCAAATGAGGATCAATGTTTCCGCGCTTCAAAGTTTCATAGTCGTGACGCCGAACTTGTGGAACAAGTCAAAAAGGTCGTTTCACACGTTTTCGTGATGATCCACGATGAATTTATAGTTGCTATTTGTATGCTCTTTCTCCAGCCAACTTGCCAATCGAGTTAAAAGTCGTTGGTATTCATCGAAGCATCTAAACGAAACTTATCATGTTCCGCCAAGGAGCCTTAACAAGTATTCACTAAATTACAACGCAACAAATATAATGGACTCCGCCGCGTAAGGGAGAGTTGCAGCAAAATTTATTTGAAACTTATAATAAGAGGGCCTAGCAAACCAATCCATGGTAGCATCCTTTTCATTGAAGTGGGATACTAATCCATGGTATCATCTTTGGTTTTGGTCTTCCTTTTACTAGAGAGTTCTCACCGATTGAGGGTATATGGTGACCACCATCGCTAATAGTTCATTCTTAAATTGTGATACATAATCTCAGAGGATGCTATTGGCACGCTTGTTATTAGTTATTACTAAACATCTCGGGGTTTATGCCTTATCTCTCTCTATAAAATCAGTGACAATTGGGAGATTTGAACCGTGAATCTGTCAATTTTTTCAAGATTTAAATTATTTTAATCAACAATTGAGTTGTCCCGTAAAACTATATATATAAATATATAGATTTTCGTTTTCAATCTCTTCTTAAGTGATTGAATGCACACTATACCAGATACGCATATACATTGATTGATTGGATAAAACTAAATTTCATCAAATTAACACATATATATTTTATGGATATTGGTATATATGTAACGTTGATATTAAAATATTTAGTTAAGATGAATATTAAAATATTTTTATTATTAATAATTTGTTAAATTTTATTTTATCATTGGAATATGGAAGAAATTAAGCATTTTTTTCATAAATAATAATTATGTATTAAATAAGATTATTTTTTGTGTAATCTACCTTTTAGTTGTTTTGGAGTTTTTCCAACTATATTTTACAGATGAAATTACACATCACTCTCATAATCAGATGCAAAAAAATATCTAAAATCTATTTACTAGCTAAGAATTTTTGAACTTTCCTACACACACTAAAGTGTATATTCAACTATTTTATTTATGGTTTATATCTTTCAATAAAAATAATGTTGCATCTTTCAACATAATCGTTACAACAAAGATAACGGCATTATTCCAAGTGTATTTATTATCATTTTGAATAGTCCTATTAAAATCATGAATTACAATGTTTCTGTCAAATATTAAAGACATTAGAGATTATCAAGTACCCATGTAATCTTAAGAAAACTAAAGCTTCACCTCCAAGTACAAGCATACTAAAGGTAATAATGGAGGATAAGGGTTCTAGGCTTGACCTAGACTTGCATAACTATGGGGGTCAAATCACTCTTCCATCCAACATAGGGGTTGAGTCCTAACCAAGAACATTCTAATAAATAACATTGTCTTTCTTGGATGCCACTCTCAACCCAACACATCATCCAAATTAAAGTTTGGTTCCATTCAAGTACACCCCCACCTAAACCTTTCTTAGACTGAAACCAGGAAAAATATGTAGCTAGTGCTTATTCGATTCAATTTTTGTTATACAGGCTTAATTCCCACCAACTGTGTCATATTTTAGCAATGTTATAGGGATTTTTTAAGTTTCCCTCACATTCCACATTCCCTCTCTTGTATATCTAGATCTACATCTCCATTAACAACATTCTAACAACAATATTGTAGTTCTTTGTGAATACTCTCCCACCTGAACACTTTCTCATCTTAGATCTATGTCTTTGGGTCTTACCTTCACCAACACTTCAGCCTAACCATTCTTCAATTTAGTCATTAAATATAATAATTAACATATTGCATGTGCCCCATCTCCTTGTAGAAAAGTTTCTTTAATTGGGAATGAATCCCTTCTCCCTAACTATTTTTAGTATGTAGGACATGCTCGTATATATGTGCTATGACATTGGTCTAGAATATCCACATTCAACATCCAATTTGAAACCTACATTTAATTATTCAATACATTGGGAAAGAGTGAACTATTAAATTCATCAATAGATATCCTAACTACATATACATTAAAACTTGCTTAGAGGTGAATGGTGTCCAAAGTTTTTTTCTCATAGGAAACCACTTAGAAGGTGTGCCCCTGACTTAGTAGAAATCATGATACACTTCTTCAAAGATTTATGTTCAAGAAAATAAATATGCTAATAACAAACGAATTAGGTGCATAACTAATTGGATGAATTTTCTATAACGTCGAGATAATGTTTTTACCATCCTTGATACGTGCATAACTCAATGTGAAGACAATGCAATTTTGACTCTTAAAAAATATTTGCACTCTCCAAATCTTCATTTTACTCATAACTTTCAAGTGATAGATCAATTGGTTATGACCATTCTCAACAATGTTAGCCAAAAATACTTCTTATCGCAAGACTTTGTAGCCTTTATTCAACTTGTCAGTATAACACACCCATGTCCTTGTTACCTTGTTTGAGTAAAACAACACAACCCTAATTTTCTAGCTAACATTAGCAATGTCTAACTACAATTTCTTTGTTTTACTCTTTCCAAAGCACTTTCAAGATCACCTTAATTCATTAATATGATTCCTTCCTAATCACTTACAAAAACTTTTAATAACAAAATGTATGATGTCAACCCTACTACAAAAAATGTCTCTTGTAGTGCTATAATCCAACTAGTCAACTTGTATATATGTTTTTTTCTCTTTTTTTATTCCTTTCACAAAGTAGTCGTTTGGATTAACACCATCTCACTTCGTGAAAATTAAAATTTTATCCATCATTGTACTCTTTCAACCCCAACTATATCTCATTATCTAGTTTCCATTGTAAATTCTTTCAATCCCCAATTCACCATATTCCACATGTTTTTTTCTTTCTCACAACCATAGAAGAGAAAGTTATTGCATGCACCATTATCCAGACAATATTTTTTCGTTTTTTCCACTCTCCCTTACTACACCTCATGTCCTAATTCCAATTGTTCTCTCTATTGTTATAGCACAAATATCTCCATCATTTCTACTAAATTGAGGAGACACATATGATCAACATCTCACCCCAACATAGAAATATTCTCATTTTTTTTATTATGAACAAGACTCCTTTCCTCAAGTCGAATACATCATGTGGTCCAACACTCTTGTCAAAATTCAAAAAACACATATCACGTGTAGTCAACCCCTACCTACTAGTGAGGTTCAAAATTTCTTATAAAGCACTACTATACTTCTATAATGACCCATAATATGATTTCTTTATGGCTGTTATCATTTTATGATAACCAAGATGACCTAAATATCATCTTATATAAAACTCATACATCATGAGCTTCTTCATGTCAACCACACAAGAAACATGCCATCTATATTTGAGCATCAACATACGACATCAATGAACCTACAATTCTTGCTCATTTCCCCCTCTGGTTCCTATTATAGGAATTCCTTCAAATGATGAAACTCTCATCATGTTGTAAAACCTCTTTAATCATTTCTTCGGTATACATTTCACAAGTTCTCATGGATTCCAAGTGAGATACTTCTAGACTTCTATTAGATGCATCTGCAACTCAATTTTCCTTGCCTTTAATGTGCTTCATCTCAAAATAAAATACACTAACTAGGGACACCATCTAGCTTTTCTAGCATTTAATTTGCGGTGATCAAACAAATATCTCAACCCTCTATGATCTAACATCAACATAAATATTCTCTTAAGAAAGTATCTCCTCCACATTTTTAGTTGATCCAGCATGATCTCGTCAAATTAGTTACACAATTTCAGTGTCGTCGTCAGCAATTGAGTCTGGTGTCGTTCAATTTCGACAGTGTTGTTTATGGTTCAGGTTGTTCAGGTGATGTCAATGGTTTTCATGGTGATATGGTTTTGTACCTGGCTGTCGACATATGTTTTTCATTAGTTGCACTAAGATTTGGGTGTTGACAGAGGTTAGTCACCGCAAATATAACTTGTGTCGACAATATGTATGTGGGTGAATGTCACTTTGTGACAGATGGTTGTAAACGGGTTTTGATGAACAAACTATGTATTCAAACCATACAAATAAATCTAATCCATCAAACCTAAATCCATACATTAAATTTTCAAAACCTAAAGTCTAAACCCTAATCCTAACCAAAACTTAAACTCTAAGCTAATTCTAAGTCTACACTTTACATTACCCTAAGTCCTAACCTATCGGACCATATTGCAATACCAACTATGTACTAAATATGCATAAAACCTATGTAAACAACTCTCGGCATATATGAAACATTACAAAACATTACATTAAACCATATACATAGTCCTAACCACAGAGGTAGACCGTGTCAGAAGCATGTGCATGTGACCGGATGTGGGGTATAAAACTGTCGGAGTTATGTAGACCGTGGCATAGAGTTGACCGTAGGGGGAGATGACTATGGTAGTTAGCATGTGAACAGAAGTTGGGGTTAGCACTTGGAGTTAACCGCATCGGGCCTAACCGTAGCTACGTCGAACACTTATCATGTGAACAACAGTCGGGGTTAGCACTTGGCATTAACCGCAGCAACTACCATGGCAGGTTGTAGCATGTGAACATTGATGTTAACTGTCGGAGTTAGACCAACAGCTGGCAGGTTGTGGTTACACTTTAGCCTATTCACATGGGTGGTAAACCTCCTCTGCCGAGTCAGAAAGCTGCCAGTGGTTATGATTTTAGTATAAAGTTATTTTGGGTTTTGGTTGTTAGTTTTGTTCTAAAGTAATTCGAAGACCATGTAAATCTAATCTTTAAATGTCAAAACATGGTTAGACTGAAACCTAAAACCCCTAAATTCAGCCAATTCATGCCATGTTTAGTCCAAAGGAGTTTGAATGTAACTGTAGGTCTATAAGGGGCAGTCTTTTCTCATTGAATGGGGGGGAGTGGTTTTGAGTTTCATGTGTAGGTTCTGGGGGGATAGAGGCAGTCTTATTTTCAGCGTAACAGGAGCATCGAGAGTCGGAATTGGGAATCGTGATAGGCATTGGAAAGCTTGTTCAGGTAACTTTCTCATGACAGTGACCAGAATTTCCTGCATGCACATTCAGTTTGGTCAAATTTTTCTGTAATCGACCTCCTTAGTTTCAATCCTAATAAAGTGATCGCCATCTTGAAAGCGGACCCGAAGACATAGTCCATCAGGCACAAACTCTATAATCATTTTTTTGGTCTAGTATCACTTTGTATTTTCTATTTTCACTTATGTTTTGAATCTTATTTAATTTTTTCATCTATCGTAAAGTCTTCGTCTCGAGCAGTTCTCACACTTTCAGCACTTTTAGTTAACAATATATTCATTAATGGCATAATCAAATCTATGTCAGTTTTAACATATCATCATTTCAGATCATATAATTTGGTATCAGAGCAGGTTGTGTTTGTATAATTTGACATTGAATGTTAACCAGGTCAAAGTTGCAACGTGAAGAAGGAATCCTTGAGCAGATTGATCCAAAGATTGGAAAGCGACGAGTCATTCATAAGTCGATCATGACAGGATCTGATGCAGGTGAAAACACTGAAACTAAGATGAGTGATGAAGAGTTTTAGCAAGCATCCTTAACTATGCAACAGATGTTGGGAGAACTTTACGAAGACAAGAAGGCAAGAGATGCAGCTTCTTCTTCAAAGATATTGAAGAAGGAAAAAGGTAAAGGCAAGGCTGATAAACCATCTTCACTTTCATCATCTCCATCATCATCATCTTCTTCTTCTTCTTCTGATGCAGAATCTGAAATAGAAAAGAAACCTAGGAAAACATCTCTTTTGAAACTTGATGTAAAATTTGAGTTACTTATTTATGATGGTGAAATGAATCTTGAAAGGCTAGATAATTGGATTAAGTAGTTAGAAGCGTATTTTTGTATCTAGAACATTTATGACGATAAAATGAAAATTTAGTTAGCTACACTTAGAATGGGGGGAACATCTTTAATCTAGTGGGAAAGTAAAACTCAAATAGATGTAAAGCGGAAAGGAAAATTCATCTCTTCATGGTCTAAGTTTTTAAAATCTCTTAGGAAACAATTCTAACCTTTAGGATACATGCAACAAGTTGTTATTGTTTGCGAGCATTTGAGGCAAGGTAAAGGGCAGAGTGTTCAGGATTTTACTCAGGAGTTTATAAAGAAAGCACTGGCACTTGTTATTTCATTGGATACACATTAAACTTTATTAAAATACATTGGCAATTTACATTCATATTTGCAGCATACGTTATTTGTGTTTAATCCTGATGATTTTGATGAAGTGTGTTTTTAGGCCATACATATTGATTCAGGTGGCGGACCATTCAAGTTTTCATTGCAATCATCCAAAGAGTTCGAAATCAAAGATTTCAATGACATTAAGGGGAAGAATAATTCGAAGAGAAATAAATCAGAGATAGCTCAAAAGGAAAGACCTACTTGTTCTCATTGCGAGAGAATCAGTCATGATGAATCAAAGTGTTAGCAACTTCATCTACAACTTAAGCCCAAAAATTTCCTTAAGGAGAAGGATGAAAACAAGGCAATTGCAGCAGTCCAGCAAGATCTAGGTTGTGATTCAGGTGATGAAAGGAGGATAACTGTTATGCTTACGACAGGTAAAACTTCTAACATTGGTTCAAGTTTGAATACTATTGCATCTTCATCAAACATAAATCCTTCAAATCAGGATAAAAGAGTTGAATTTTTTAACATAAGGATAACTTCTAAATACACAAAGATAGATACAATGTTTGACAGTGGATCACAGGCAAATCTAATATCTGAATATTTAGTTAAGAATTTGGGTTTGGAGACACAGAATCATCCAAGAACTTACCCATTAGGATGGCTAAATAAATCAACTTAGATAAAAGTCACAAAACAGTATCGATTAATATTTTCCATTACAGCTAATTACATTGATGAAGTGGAATTAGATGTGGTTCTAATAGACATATGTGGAGTTGTCTCAGGGATTCCTTATTTTTATGATCATGATGTAGTATTTTACAAGAGAGAGCATAAATATCACCTTAAGAAAGATGGGGTTGAATTTATTATCAGGGCACATCAAAGTAAAAATCATTTAAATATTATTGCTAATAAGATGAAGTGATTAATAAGTTCAAATAAAAGATTTGTAATCATGTGTCTAAAGGAACGACATAAGAGTCAACAGGATGTTTGTTCAATTTATGAGTCCCAGTTTGAAGATAGTTTTATCAAAGAGGTAGAAACTTTTCTAGTTCTATTTAGAGAAACCAAACATCTTACTCATAAGCAGGGAATACAACATGAATTATAATTGATGCTTAAAGCTCCTCTTCCTAATGTCAGAATGAATCAATTCAGTCCAAGTTTGGAAATTGATTGTTACAGGGTTACAGGTTAGTATTGGGGAAATTCGGTGTTAAATTTCTCTTATATTGTGTCACTATTTCATGTTTCGAACAATTTGAAAACCTCTTGTCAAGTCAAGAGGAAGACTATTTGTTTTCATATTAAAGCCTTTTCAAAAGCAGTGTCAAAGTATCTAAGGGAAACTTATGCAGCAGGGGAAAGTTTAATCAATGGAAACATCATTTAATGAATAAGGAAAAAGTGATTCAAACAAATCAATAGCCATTTCAATACTTTCAAAAATCAAACTAAGTTGTAGTAGTTTTCATATTACACCTTGATGAGTTCATTGCAGCAAGTTCACTTAGTAAACAGGAATCAGGAAAGTATATCAAGTCATGTAGTTGGTATGATGTCAAGAATATCTTTGATTGTCTCTATATCAAGTCAAGTAGTCTGTATGATGTCAACAATATCTTTGATTGTCTCTATGATTCTGCAATATAGATTGTTAATACATGTCAATGGTATTAAACAATATCCTGTAGAGACTGTTTTCAAAGATGATTATGAATCACTAACTCATGGTATTTCGTGGAAATAAATCAATTTCCATGTTCATAACAGGTTGTTTGACCATTTTCGCAAGTTGTACATATTGCAAATGGATGGAACAAGTTACCGATTCAAAATGTGCCATGGTCAGCATCAACAGGGTCATCACATTCAGGTGGTTAATCGAATGCATTGGTACATCATCAGGGCAAGGTGGAAAGTGAGGGAGCTCTACCCTCATCGGCTATTTGTTTAGTCAAAATTTTGTGGTCCAAAAGATTTCAAGTGGGGAGGATTGATCGAGGAGGATCTCGTCACATTAGTTACACAGTTTCAGTGTCATCATCAGCAATTCAGTCCAGTGTCATTTAGTTTCGACAGTGTTGTTTATGGTTCAGGTCGTTGAGGTGACGTCAATGGTTTTCATAGTGATATGGTTTTGTACCTGACTATCAACATATGGTTGTCATCAGCTCCACCAAGAATTGGGTGTCGACAATGGTTCGTCATTGCGAATGTAGCTTGTGTCGATGATATGTATGTGGGTGAATGTCACTTTGTGACAAATAGCTGTAAATGGGTTTTGATGAACAAACTATGTATTAAAACCCTAAAACTACATCTAATACATCAAAACTAAATCTATCCATTAAATTGTCAAAACCTAAAGTCTAAACCCTAATCCTAACCAAAACCTAAACCTTAACCTAATCCTTAGTCTACACCTTACATTACCCTAAGTCCTAACCTATCGGACCATATTACAATACCAACTATGTACTGAATATGCATAAGACCTATGTAAACAACTCTCGGCATATATGAAAAATTACAAAACATTACATTAAACCATATACACAGTCCTAACTGCGAAGGTAGACCGTTTCAGAAGCATCTGCATATGACCGAATGTGGGTATAATACCATCAAAGTTATGTTAACCGTGGCTTGGAGTTGACTGCTCGGGGAGATGATTGTGGTAGTTAGCATGTAAACAACAGTTGGGGTTAGCCTTTGGAGTTAACTGCATTTTACCTAACCACAGTTGCGTCAAATAGTTATCATGTGAACAACAGTCAGGGTTAGCGCTTGCTGTTAAGCGCAACAACTACCATGGTGGTTGTAGCATGTCAACAACGATGTTAACCGTTGGAGTTTTTAAAATACTAGACCGAAATTGCCAGAGTTTTCAAAATAGAAGACCGGAATCGTTGGAGTTAGACCACCATCTGGAAGCTTGTGGTTAGACCGCAACCTATTCACATGGGCAGTCAACCTCCTCCGCCCAATCAACAAGCTGTCAATTGTTATGATTTTAATATAAAGTTATTTTTGGGTTTTGGTTGTTAGTTTTGTTCTAAATTAATTCGAAGACCATATAAACCTAATCTTTAAGTGTCAAAACATGTTTAGACCGAAACATAAAACCCCTAAATTCAGCCAATTGATGCCATGTTTAGTCTGAGGGAGTTTGAATGTACCTTCAGGTCTATAAGAGGCATTTTTTGCGCATTGAAAGGGGGAGAGTGGTTTTGAGTTTCATGTGCAAGTTCTGGAGGGATAGAAGCAGTTTTGTTTTCAGTGTAAAGGGAGGATTGGGAATCGGAATTGGGAACCGTGACAGGTGTTGGAAAGATGGTCCAGAGAGTGTTCTCACGACAGTGACTAGAAGTGCCCGCATGCACATTCAGTTCGGTCAAATTTTTGTGTAATCAACCTCGTTGGTTTCAATCCTAATAAAGCAGTCACCCATCTTGAAAGCGAACCCGGAGACGTATTCCATCAGGGACGAAGTCCATAATCAATTTTGTTGTCTGGTATCGCAGTGTATTTGTTGTTTTCACTTCAGTTTTGCATCTTATTTATGTTTTTTCATCTGTCGTAAAGTCTTCTTCTCGAGCCATTCTCGCGCTTTCAACACTTTCAGTTAACAATCTATCCATTAATGGCATAATCAAGTCTACATCAGTTTTAACATATGATCATTTTAGATCATTAGTGCATGCACAATTTCTACTAGTTCCAAGTCATGAGTGGCATAGTTCCTCTCATGCTCATTTAATTACCTCAACTCATATAAAATTGCATGTCCCTCTTGTATTAGGAATATGCATAGTCTTTCCTTCTAGGCATCCATGCAAACCAAGAAATATTTCTCTAGGTCTATTATTTTAAAAATAGGTGCATGTGTGAGAAATTGCTTAAAATTCTCAGATCTAGCTACACACTTTGATCTCCATTGGAAACCTTTTTATTTTCTAAAGTAGTGATTGGGTGTCAAATGTTTGAAAAATATTGAATGAATTGTTGGTACCATTTGGGAAATCCCATTATTGATCTAATATCTATGTTATTTCAAGGAATAGGACACTCCATTATGGACTTGATCTTTTCACGATCCATAACCACTCCTTCCTTTGTGATGGCATGCCCCAAATATTGAACTTGTGATTGGAAGAATTCACATTTGTTGATTTTTGTGTACCACATGTTGTCTTGTAGCAATTGCAATATTGCCTTCAATTTCTCTTCATTCTCTTCTTTATTTCTTGAGTAAATTAGGATATCATCCACAAAACCTAGCACAATCCTTTCTAAATACTAGTCGAGGACATTATTCATTAGGCACATAAATGTAGCTAGGGAATTTGCGAGGCCAACTAGCACCACCACAAACTCATAACTCTCATATCTCATCCTAAACATTTTCTTGTGGATATCTTAATCTTTAACCCTAAATTGATGATAACCATATATTGTATCAATTTTGGAAAACACTAAGGTCCCTCTTAGATAATCAAATAGATCATAAATTACAGGCACTATGTATTTACTTTTCACCATGCTTTATTCAACTTTTGATAGTCAATGCACAACCATAGTCTGTCATCATTTTTCTTTAGAAACTATATTAGGGCTCCCCCAGGGTGACATGTTGGGCCTGATATACCCTTCATCCAACACTTATTTTATATAAAAATTTATTTCTACCAATTATGGCATGCTCATACTATATGGGACCTTGAAAACTAGCACCAAATTGGAAATCAACTCAATGAAGAATTCAGTTTCTCCCTTGGGAGGCAATACCAACACTTCTTTCGGGAACACGTCATTATATTGCATCGAGATAGGTTGATATTCAATTATGGTTTCATTGATTTCTTTTGTATTGGTTACTTGGATTATAAATAGGGCACATCTCTTCCAACTTCATTTCTTCACTTTTAGTGTTGAAATATGCCTGACTAAGTCAAGCTTTCTTACCCCTTGTAGTATACTTCCCCCACCTTCATCTATGAGGCACTCTAATGACTTATTTTAGAAATCCACCTTGCTCTTGTGGGATGCTAGTCATTCCACACCCATTAAAACATAATACAAGCCCAACAACAATAGATTATGGGATTTTGTTGTGGGCATTCCACCTAGCTACAAGGGGCATGATTCCACCAAATGGATCACCCTCTTCTTCACTCCCATGGCTAGTTAGACCAACCATGATTTTGCAAAAGGCTTCCTTTGCAAGGAACATGTCTTTGAAACCTTTGGGATAATATAAATGAAATTAAAACCGGGACCAATTGAAATTGAAATAAGCTATTCGGTGCCCATACCTTCCATTTCGATCATAAAGGCTTGATGATATGCTTTCTTCTTATCTAATGCCACGCAAATTTGGGTTACACTCTAAGCCACATTACTCATCGTTGTTGCTTCTTAGACATTGTACAGGCTCTTGGTGTTCTCTTGTTTGTGAGGAAATTTCTTCACCATGTAGCTCTCTCCACATCCCTAACACTATAATGGAATTATCATGGGTTCCCCTACGTGTTCTCTTACTGATTTGAGAAATAAATATCTATTGGAAATAGGGAAATTTCACTCAAATTCACCTTTAACAGTGTAGTTAACTTGACATTTTTTACTATTTTCTTGTGTCATAAGAGTTTTGGTCCTTTCCCCCTAAAACTAGTTCTTCCTTCCTCTTCCAATTTGCTCAAAACTCATCCTTGTGCTTTGTAGCAATACTTGGCCTTTTCAATGGTGTCCTCAAACATTATTGAATCATAAAGTTCAATCATGTCTTGGTATGACTATGGTAACCCATTGAGGTAACTATTGATCTTCACCTTCTAAAACCTAATGTAGGGAACATACCTCGACGACTCCAAGAATTTGTTGATGTAGAATTTCAAGTTGAGAAGTCATAGTTTATGTTCTTGAAATTCTCTAATTTGTATATTTTATTACATCTCAGAAAAGTACTTCTGCCATAAATATTTCTCAAATACTCTATATGTTAGTTACTTCTCGCTAATTCCTTTCACATTTCTCAAATCTTCCCACCACATTTTAGCTTTTCCCTTCAAGTTTAAAATGGATACCCTAGCCTTCATGTTTTTAGAATAGTCATGCAATTTGAGGTATTTATTCAACTCCAACAAGTAGGATTTTTCTTCTTTATTCTTATTGATATCTCCATTAAAGGTAGGAGGCTTTTCCTTCTTGAACTCCTTCAACATTGAGCTCATCTCCCTCCTCATTTTTCAGTGGTATCTTCTTGTTGTAGAATAAGAAATCTAATCATGGTTTCCTTCCTCTCTTTCTGAGGCGCTAAGTGGAGCTTCTCTTCTCACTATATCTTCACTTTCTTATATGTTCTTCTTCTTTGACTTGTTTCCTTCTGCGCTATTGGTCTCCTACCCAATATTTTAGATCTCAGATGGAAATAACATGGACGTATGCTTGTTTAGATAACTAGCACCAGGGTCATGTGTAGATTTGAGAAGCTCTGCCAAATCACTACATTCACTTCTACTTGCCTTTATTGGAATATACATTTTTCTTTTTTCTTGCAGCTCCTTAATTCAAATCTTATGCTCCTAAGGTTATCCATACAATTAGTGGAATTTTTTCTAACCTCTTTCCGACTATTTTCTCTTATTGATTAGGGTGGGTCATTTCCATGTTGTATTATACCATACTTATGCTCATTCCTCTCTTCTCTACTATATTTTTTGTCTTCTTATGTGCTGTAACACACACACATGTCAGATGATCAAGTAAAAACATATTAATTTATAATCTTGACATGTTTTCAATAGATATGCTAATATGAAGTTTTTCACACAGTCACAACACATGTCAATCATATATTCTAGGAAACAAAAACAAATATTAGCATTCTTGTAATGAAATGATCATATTAAACTTTCTCAAATGTGTGTGAGTCTCTTTAGGTCAATTGTTGAACCTCTGCTATGATACAATTCTATAACCACCTTCCACCCCCATTTTCCATCCCAAGATATCGCAGGTGTTACCTATTTTATTTGGTCCAATATATAATTCTTGTTGTGAATATGGGGTTACAAAAACCTCATTTTTGAAAGTTTTGGAACTTAATTATGATACCACCATTACATTTAGTTCATTGAGAGATTTCCAACAATATAAGTTTGATCTTGATCTAAGTTGTAAATATAAAGTTATGATTGGTAGAAGTGTGGCCTATTAAAAGAGGCCATGTCATGGAAAGGGCATCGTGTGGCACCCATGTGGTGTTAATATAGCCTAGGTTGCACTTCCATACCATCATCGTAGGTTCCATCTACACAATATTATGACAGGTCAGATTTACTCTATGAAATGAATTAGTTTTGTTGCTATGATGGTTGAAGGGAAGTCACCAATTGCATTGGAGCCCCCAGACTCACATCACACTAGATTAGGGCACCCTCATATTCACCTTTCCCATGTGATTTCAATTGTAATTTTATGTCATGAAGGCTCAATGGGCCCAACCCTAGTACACCTCACATCAAAACAACTCATATGGTCTCCACTTGACACCAGTTTGTTTAATGTGTCCAATGTTGATGGATAAGATATGTGGGGTCCTCTTGATGGTGTTGGACCTGCCAAAACTTAGGGGATCTCCTTGATGTGAAGTCTCAATTAGACCTCACATTGTTTGGTGTAGGAATCCCATCCGAAAATGGCCTGATTTCCTATGCAGTGGGTTTTAATGATGTTCCTTGGCTGCAATAACACATAGAGTGATGTATGGTGACTTTGGTTGGAACAAGTGTGTGACTCTGTGGAAATTCAAGTACAATGCATGGAGTTTCTAACACACGAAGAGAAAATGAGTGATTCTCTTGAAGGGAACACATGAGCATAAATACATCACAAGATAATATGTGAAATAGTTCACAAGTTAATAGTGATGGAACTAAAGAACAACATACATTCAACAAGATTCTTACCAATGTAAAGAAATAGTCCATAAGCATAAGTGTAAGTTAAATAACCTGCATGTAAACACAACAAGAATAGTCCAAATATATTTACAACATATGCATGAAAGCATGTTGGCTCTGAGTTTTTATAAAGTGAAAGTTACAACCATACATATACCATTGATGAACCACTAGCCCCAATAGTGGAACATAAAGTCATCACCTTCTCCTCCAAATAAATATACTACCTCTATGTTACCAAGAAGCCAAGACTCTCACAAACTCCCAAGCTCCTAATTCTAAGCCTAAGCATAGCGAAAACCTTGGATCCCCAAAAATACCTTTACATGATTTATGTGTGTCTATTTATAACAAGAGGGGGGTGACTCTTCACTCCCCTTTGTGACTTTTGGAATTCCCTCATGACTCTTCAACTTCTTTACAAAATGATTCATTACATTATATTGTGAATCTTCACATTCCAATATTGACACTTGGAATTCCACTTACAAATTAAGAACAAAGTAATATTACAATTTACACTTGTACCCATATAAAACAAAGTTGGGTAGAGCAACCTAGACAACGTAATAAGATAAAGCATTTAATATTGAGTTTGAGGAAACTCTATCTCAACAAGTTCCACTTGATGTTTCTCAGTGACGTAGCAGTTCTAAGTATTGTATTGTGTGATGACATCCCCAAATAGTATGATAGTGTTTGAATGGAGGCAGACTCTAGCCTCCATGGCATCTAAGTACACTGACTTTGAACTGTAGCACCCCCTCCTCCCATGTCCACCGAAGAAACCAACTAGCCCAGGTAAATATGTGATGAGAGAGGTTACTATAAGGGATTAAATCTCCTTGGTAACCTTAAGGAAATGGAATCGTTAAAAAAAATAAAAAAACTAATCCACATAAGCAACAATACCCCCAGGAGACATGTCATCCACTCAAACATCCTACCCTTGGGTCCCACTGATGTTTTAAGCCTTTTAACTCAGTTGCTCTCATGTTATAAGCAAGACAATGAACAAAACCCAAAGTCTCTCTCACAAGACTATGTGTCAGCATCCCTTGAATATTTTTAGCAGACCTATGCCAACAACCCTGAGATTTCAGCCATTTTTCTAGCCCAGAATATCAGCCTTTGCCCATAACTTCTTACAGCCTCTGAAATCAATCAAAGACATGATGAAAAGATAAAAAAATTAAATTCATCCTTAGGATTAAGCCGAGCATGCCCAACTAGGATTGGCATTCTGTCAAACACTTGGCATTAATGCGACATACAAATCTAGGATACAAGACAGACCATAAATGACTGAAATAAATTATGAAACATAACCAGAAGGATCACCTCCTTCTCCATTGAACTATTATATCTTCAATTAGGTCTTGCATCCATCCATTCAATAGTTACAAGTACATACATGAAATAATTATGACATGAGTGAGTCATTTAACCATGCGTATAACCACCATAAAAGCAATTAAATATCAGAGATATGAAACCCATTAAATCCACATATAAACTTGTGCAAAAGTAAGTGAACTTAGCTTTTATGATCATAGGAAAATTCGACCAGGTTCAAGACATCCACGTACCACCCGACCATAGACATGGTTGTACCAAATATCTCTTTTAGCAAGTCACCCTCATGCCATATTCCAAGCATGAATGTGGGATCTCATAGGACAACAAATCCTAGAAAAACTAAGGGAATCCAGAGGTTAAACCACCTCCATCCTCATCAAACCATGATCACACTAAAACCGGTGCTCTCATCATAACTGAACCAAACTTGGAATGCCATCCAGAATCCATCACTATTCTTGACGAATTTTCCATCTTGTTGCCTCTTAGGTTTTATCTCAATCCAAACCGAATCACTAGGCCCTAAAATGAGACCAATCTCTCTGGTTTTACTGCAATTCAAACTTGGATCACTAGGCCCTAAATTGAGACTTCTCCCTTAGGATTTATTGTGTATCCTACCAAAATCAGTCAAGGGATTCCTACGCCTTTGGGAATGTAACTTGAGACCACCTCAGCGCCGGATTCTAAAATCCATCTGGCAAACTAGTAAGGCAAGGCTTGGCTGAAAACCACTATCATAACCTAACAAAACCATGCCACCGACAACGAGAGAATCATACACCAACATGCAAATCCATGCATCTCCAAACCAAATGGGAAATCACACATGTAAAAGGTTACCTACAAGTATTCATGCTGAAACTTCCTGATCCTACTCTTCTTCCTTGATCCTTGCTCTCCTTCCTTCCCCTTTTCTTGCTTTTCCTCCCTTGATCCAAAGCTAGAGTGCTCCAAGAAAAATATAAGTGACCAAGAGTGAGAGAGAAGGAGAATAATGAGATAGATCCAAACTTGAACTGGGAAAAGGTTAGCAAAATATTATCACTAACAAAAGCTTGTCAACTGATCCTCGTAACCCTTTTTATGAATGAAACCTCTTATTTCTTCATTTTCCATTATTTTCCTTCAATTTCCTCATCACATGCATCCTATGACCTTTTACATTCCTTTTCTCCTAATTTCCTTTATTTTCATAAATAAATGTGCCAAAATGCATTTTTACCTTTTAATGCCTTAGCCTTAGCCTTTGCTAATTTTCCTTAGCTAAAACACACACCAACGATGCCCACTAGGATTTCTTTGCCCAAGGCTCAACTTGGAATAAGTGTCCCTTAACCGAGGTCTTATTTACCTTTATTAACTTTTATTACATGAACTTTTCACTAGGGATGTTACAAAACCCTTCCCCCTGGGGAACAATGTCCTCTGCGTTAAACCACACAAAGACCTTAGCAAAACCATTGAAAATAAAACATACTGCCCATGGAGCTTTATAACTTAGCTTGTTGCAGTATTTACAATGAAAGACCTGCTCAAAGAAAAACATCATGACAATACAATAACCATATTGCTTATTTGGGCTTTATAAATTAGCCCATGGCGGTATTTACATCCATATAGATATACATACATATACTAAAACATCAGCAAAACATATGCAAAATATATACCAACTTCAAACGAAAACTATTTTTCCTCAACCGGAAAACAATGAAGGATACTGTGCCTGATTCTGATCCATCATCTCCCATGTAGCTTCTTTAGGTCCAAAGCGCTTACATTGCACTTTAACTTTCTCTCTGGCTTTTCTCCTGAGCATGAGATGCTTCAGCTGCAATATTCTCTGAGGCTCCAGCTAGAACTCTCATTCTTGTTCCACTTGCAATACAAACCAATCATTACATGATCAACATCCTTTATATACTTCTTAAGCAATGAAATATGGAAAAAATGATGGACTTTCACTGTTGGAGGTAGTGAAAGTCAATATGCCACCAATCCAATCCTCTCAAGGATATCAAAAGGCCCTCGACACCGTGGTACGAAATTGGCACATGAACCAATCCTCAAATATCTTTTCTTGGACTTGATGCACAAATACACGTGCTCCCCAACCTGGAACTCCTTGAACATCCTATGTTAATCCACATAACTCTTATGTATAGCCTATGCTCCCTTCAGACTCTTCTTTATAGCGTACGTTTACTACTCCATGTCTGCCAACATATCCGGTCCAATAATTACCCTATTCGTTAAATCACTCCAACTGATGGGAGTGTTACAACTTCATCCATGTAATGCCTCAAAAGGACTCATCCTCAATGACTCCTAATAACTATTGTTGTATGCAGAATCAACCAATGGAAGATACTCCCATTTCTTCTACTGGTGCATCACATACAATCTCAACATATCTTCCAAGATCTTATTGACACTCTTTGTATGTCCATCTATATGCGGATGATAAGTTGTACTAAAGGCCAATTCTATACCCAAACCTACAAATAGATCCTTCCAAAACTTGGAAGTGAAATTGTATCCCTGTCTGACACAATTTTCTTTAGAACACTACGCAGCCTCACTATCTCTCTGATGAATACCTATACTACCTCACTGGCTGAATATGTAGTCTTTACTCAAATGAAGTGAGCTACCTTGCTCAACCTATCAACCACGACCATAATATAGTCATGATGCCTCATTGTCCTTCAAAGATCTGTGATGGAATCCCTAGAGATGACCTCCCATTTCCATTATGGAATCTCCATAGGTTGTAGTGAACCACCTGGATGTTTACATTCTGCCTTTACCTGCTGACAATCTAAACACCTAGCCGTGAAATATGCCACTTCCTTCTTAAGATTCAACCAATAGTAGAACCTCTTTACCATCGTCAATGTCTTCTGATATTCTGGATGGCCTGAGCATGGCTTCACTTGAAACTCCCTCAAGATAAGCTTCTTGAGCTCACTGTAATTCAGTACATAGATCCTGTCTCTAAATCTCACCAAACCATCTTTCATGACATGATAGTCTGCATCCTGATCACCTGTACCTGTATATGTACCTGTACTTATACATGTACCTGCACATGTACCTACACCTATACCTGTGCCTTCACTTGTACCTATACATGTACTTCGTTGTAGCATGTGCATGATATCCATTTCATCCCATTGTCCTGCCTACAAAATCCTATCATGTAACTCTATCCCATAAGAGTTCATACCTGCTAGATGATTTACCTGTACCTTCCTACTAAGAGCATCTACAACCCATTTCTCCTTTCCTTTGATGTACCTGATCTTGAATTCGAACTCACTAAGGGTAGCCAACCATCTAATTTTCCTGCCATTTAGATTTGGCTAACGAAACAAATACCTCAACCCACTGTGATCACTGATCAATGTAAATCTCTGGCCCAAAAGATAATGTCTCAACATCCTCAATGGATGTATAATCATTGTTAGCTCAAGATCATGCATTGGATAGTTTTTCTCATGCTCATTCAGTTTTCATGACTCATAACACACTAATTGTCGTTCTTGCATGAGAAATCCACCAATTCCTCTCTTGCAAGCATCTATAGACACTAGAAAATCCTTGTCCGGATCCGCAATATTTAGCAATGGTGCATGTGTAAACAACTACATAAGATGCTAAAACCTAGCCTTGCATTCCTCTGTCCATTAAAACTTCTTACCTTTCCACTGCAATGATGTGATAGGATATGCAATGCGTGAGAAGTTCTTGATGAACCTACTGTAGTAACCTACCAATCCCATGAATGATCTCACGTCATCCACATTCTTAGGAGCTGCCCACTCCATGATAGACCTTATCTTTTATGGATCCACTCCTATGTCGTCTTTTGAGACAACATGCACCAAGTAATGTACCTCAATCTGAAAGAAACTGCACTTACTAAGTTTAGCATACAACTGATGCTCTCTTAGCAACCTCAACACTTTTGTTAAATGTTCGACATGATCTTCCTCATTCTTAGAATATACAAGTATGTCATCAATGAATACAATAACAAACTTATCCAAATAAGGACGCAACACATTATTTATCAAACACATGAATGTAGTTGGAGCATTAGTCAAACCGAATGAAACAACAACAAACTCATAATGCCCATACCTAGTCTTGAGCATAGTCTTGAAGATCTCCTCTTCCTTGATGCGTACCTGATGGTCTCCCGATCCCAAGTCGATCTTAGAGAACACTACTTCTCCCTTCAACTGATCAAACAAATCATTAATCCTTGGGAAAGGGTACCTTCTGTTGATAGTCACTTTGTTCATCTTTCTGTAGTCAATGTACAATCTAAGAGTACCATATTTCTTCTTTACTAACACACTATGAACAACACTAGTGTGCCCCAAGGCGATACACTAGGTCTGACGTATCCTTTGTCCAACATCTCTTTTAGCTACAACTTTAAATCTACCAACTCAGGTGTGCTCATCCTATGAGGTTCTTTTGATGTTGTAGCTACACCTAGCACCAACTCAATAGAAAATTCTACCTCCCTGTGAGGTGGAAACTCTATAATATCCTCATGAGCATACTTATACTAGGTAGCAGATGCATTTAATAGAAGTCTAGAAGTAGCTCACTTTGAATCCATGAGAACTTGTGAAATGTATATCAAAGAAACGATAAAAGAGGAATTACAACATGATGAGAATTTTCATCATGTCAAGGAATGCTTATAATAGGAACCAGAAGGGGAAATGAGCAAGAAATACAGGATTGTTGATGTCATATGTTGATGTTCAAATATAGATGGCATATACCTTGTGTGGCTAACATGAATAAGCTCATGATGTATGAGTTTCATATAATATGATATTTAGGTCATCTTGGTTATCATAAAATGATAACTACCATAAATAAAGCATATTATTGGTCATTATAGAAGTATAGTAGTGCTTTATAGGAAATTTTGAACCTCACTAGTAGGTAGGAGTTGACTACATGTGATATGTGTTTTATGAAATGTGACAGTCGTGTTGGACCACATGATGTATTCCTTTTGAGGAAAGGAGTCTTGTTCATAATAAAAAAATTGAGACTATTTCTATGTTGGGGTGAGACGTTGATCATATGTGTCTCCTCAATTTAGTAGAAATGATGGAGATCTTTGTGCTATAACAATAGAGAGAACAATTGGAATTAGGACATGACGTGTAATAAGGGAGAGTGGTAAAACAAGAAAAAATATTGTTTGGCTAATAGTGCATGCTATAACTTGCTATAACTTTCTCTTCTATGGTTGTGAGAACGAAAATAACATGTGGAATATGGTGAATTGGGGATTCAAATAATTTACAATGGAAACTAGATAATGAGATACAATTGAGGATGCAAGAGTACAATGATGGATAAAATTTTAACTTTCAAGAAGTGAGATGGTGTAAATCCAAACGACTACTTTGTGAAAGGAACAAAAAAGAGAAAAAAAAGATATATACAAGTTGACTAGTTCGATTATAGCACTACAAGAGACATTTGTTATAGCAGGGTTGGCATCATACATTTTGTTATTAAAATATTTTATAAGTGATTAGGAAAGAATCATATTAATGAATTAAGGTGATCTTGAAAGTGTTTTGGAAAGAGTAAATCAAAACAATTGTAGTTAGACATCGCTACTGTTAACTAGAAAATTAGGGTTGTGTTGTTTTACTCAAACAAGGTAACAAGGACATGGGTCTGTTATAGTGACAAGTTGAAGAAAGGCTACAAAGTCTTGCGATAAGAGATATTTTGGCTAACATTGTTGAGAATGGTCATAGCCAATTGATCTTTCACTTGAAAATTATGAGTAAAATGAAGATTTGGAGAGTGCAAATACTTTTTAAGAGTCAAAATTGCAATGTCTCCACATTCAATTATGTATGTATCAAGGATGGTAAAAACATTATCACGACGTTATAGAAAATTCATCCGATTAGTTATGCACCTAAGTCATTAGTTGTTATTAGCATATTTATTTATTGAACCTTAGTTTGAGGGCGCTCATGTAGACACTTGGATTACCTGTGAAGTAATCTTCAAGGCTTGTTTGTGAAGACATTCTTGGAGTAACATTTTGAAGACATCTTGTTGGAAAACCTTGACTGATCTTGGAGTTAATATTGAAGATCATGATGCATTAGCCATCATGAGGTGATTTAGAGATCTTTGCTTGGGTATAATGAAAAGCATTGGTGACACCTTCTAAGAGATCAAGGTTGTCATTGATGATGTGACAATTAAATGAAGGGATATCTGAAGATTTACAGGGCTCTGTGAGGAAGACTTGGGGAGCTGTGAAGTACAACCAAACATATTTTAACAAATAAAAGCTATAGGATTGGTTTCCTTGGAGTTGGTGCTCCTAAAATCAAGGTTGGTGCCTTGTATAGGATAGGGTTGGAGCCTCACTAAAGTCCAGGTAGGTGCTTGACACATCCCAAGTTGGAGCTTAGGTGTCGTGAGGTCCAAAAAAGGACATGGGAGCCAATCCAGATAGGTTCTTGGCACATCCCAAGTTCACGCTTAAGGTGTCGTGGGATCCAAAAAAAGACATAGGAGCCAACCTCAAGTTGATGATGTGATTATACAAGTAAAACTTTTTTGGTAAATATAAAATTGGAATGTAAATAATTGATGGGTAATTTTGTGAGAGATTGGATTGAACCTTCACATATTTACCATCTTTAAGAAATATGATGATTCTGGACGGAATTCCAATTCTCTTTTTTGATAAAACCCTCGTTAAAAAAAGTCTATGTAAAATCCACGAGCAAAAAAATACCGAGAAGGAGGCCATTTTGTTAGTTAGACTACACTTAGTTAAAAAACACGGCCTAAGAAATTAGAATTTATTTGTTACCGAATATCTCGGATAACGAATTAGTTCTTTATTACCAAATATCTCGGAAAGCGAATTAGTTTAGGGATGATAATATTCTCCACTGAGTCTAACTAAATAGAATTTATTAGTTACCGAATGTCTCGGATAACGAATTAGTTTAGGGATGAAAACAAACGTAGACTCCACTAATATCCTCCACTGAATCTTCCGGTCAATAGCACAGTTCTATGATTTCTTGATCCCCGAGTTTATCGGGAAACAAATTGTTTTAGGGATGGAAACAAACATAGACTCGAATATAATATAGTCCACCGAGTCTTTAGTACCCCCACTGTTTCAAAATTATCTATTACTGACTGTGAATATATTACTATTATTCTAAAGAAAACTATCTATTTTTTTATTTTGAACTTTTTATTTTATTTTAAGTGTAATGTAAAATAATCCATTAATTTGTATAAAATTTAGGGATTTTTTTAAGAAATTGAATGCGAAAATAATTTGTAAGATCAAAATTGTTTTATTGGATACTTAAGGTATGATTGAGCCTTGCGCAAATTTAGCAATCATAATTTTATGGAAATAACTTATTTTTATTTGATATTGAGATGATTTCCAGACTAAAATCAACATAACAATTATCACGGTAATATCCATATAACTTTTAATTTTAATGAGAATAGCAATAATCCATCTATTTATTCAATGTGTTACATTTTTATAATGTGGTCAATTTATATTGATGACTTTTACAACTATTAAATGGTTTTCAAATAATATTTGCATTTAGAACCTTCATAAACCATCCCTCCATGTTCAAGAGAACGCTCATTTGACCAATCCATTTCATAAAATAAGCCATTTGGCCAGCCATTTATCTTTTCCCTGGGCATTGAATACTTGGTCGTCGAGGCCAGCCATTTATTTCAAATTGCAAACGAATTAGTTTCCATGTTAATGAAGAAATTTGAAGACTTAAATATTTGATAGGAGGACTTAGTGGAGTGAAGGTTTGTTTCCATGCTTGAACCGATTGTTCTTCATGTACCTTCGTGGATAAAGAAATTCGAATACTCTAAGGGCTGCGGGGCAGCTAGTCCCTGCCCCAGCCCAATAGTCAAACAAAAAGTCCAAATCTTTAAGCAGTGTGTTTGTTAGGTTTCAAATAAACTCTGGCGCGGAGAAATCTGGTTGTTGTTGCTGTCGTCTGCGGAAGATGATTTGATTTTGCTGTGTGCAAGCAGCAGTGTGTTTGTTAGGTTGCAAATAAACTCTGGCGCGGAGAAATCTGGTTGTTGTCGCTGTCGTCTGCGGAAGATGATTTGATTTTGTTGTGTGCAATCAGTCGTATTCTGAGCAATGGTTAGTCGAGAACCAGCGATCCAGCGAGAGCAATTCGAGTCCCAACATCCCTTCTAGTTATAGGAGGACCAGGTGAAGCAGTCGATGATGTGCTTGACTCTATGGATGGAGCAATACCAATAATAGCATTTGAACCAGTAGAGCTAGTCTTTCAACACCACCCGCATTGGCTACCTATGCTACGAATTGGCTTTGCCGGCTACCGTTTTTCTTATGTTCTCCGGCAGCAGGTTGACTCCTTCCGTCTCCGTCTCTGTTGTCAGCCCACTCCGTCACCGTCCGTCGCCGTGTAGCTAAGTCCTCATTTCTACCACGACGCGCTCCAGCTGCACTTAAACTCCACCTGCACGACGGGCTCCAGCAGCTCAAACTGCAGTTCCCCGCGTGATTGAAACTACACTCTGTTGTGTAGACTATGCTTCGGATAAATCTGCTCAATTATTACACTTCCAAACACAGATGGGTCCCTCGTGGCACTCAAATAGTTTTTTATTTATTTATAAATGGTAAGGTTTCAAATAGTTTTTCTTAAAGTAAAAAATGCAAAGGACTATGTTTATGTTTTCTGAATGAGTTACAATAGCTATGTTCTCCAAAATGCGAAACAATAATCAATACCTATACATCTTATGTACACCAAGGTAACACTATCATAACGCTTAGAGACCGCCACAACGTCACTCTATTTCTGTCACTCTACTCGCAAGAATTAGCGATAACGTCACTCTATTTCTGTCACTCTACTCGCAAGAATTAGCGATTTTAATGCACGGCATTGAAAGCAAAACAAAGTAAAAGCCATCTTTGTTTGAACTTTGAAGGGACGAAAATGCATCATAAAAAGTCTTGAAAAAATAATAATAATACAAAGGAAAAAGTTGATGATCAAAGTCGACTAAATCGCAATAAAATCTCCGACTCCACATTATCATGTGATCCATGTTTTTCAAAATTGCACTGTGGAGTCCACAGAAAGCGCATTAAGTTAATAATAAATGTCTCCTGGAGTCTTTACAGCATATGCCATTTGGCTATTCTCCCGACTCCCATAAAATAATTTATATGTTCTTTCACTGCCCGTGCACAAACGCTAAAGTTGCTGCTCAGTTTGATTCTTTATATATTTATGGTGCGCTTTTCTCTCTTCGTCATGCCGATAACCAACCTATAGCCATCACGCAGGTGAGCATCGATTTATTGCGTTTTCTATAAAACTTATGCATGTGTTTTTTACTATCTCCCGCCACGTTTACCCCCTGCTCCACTTGCCGACAGTCTTTTGTTTGAGCGTGGCGACGTTGCATGCAGTTTTTACCTTGCGACTCGCTTATGTTTTTCCTTCCACCTGTCATCACATGCCTGCAAAATTGTCGACTTTCCATTTGCTTGAATACTTAACCAGAAGCTGTTAAGAAATCTCAGTTCTGCGAGGTGAAGTGCAACAGTTGCAGAGAGAGTTAGCCGAGGCACATGCAGATCTTGCCCGTTACATAGCCATGGAAATGGGAATGCAGGAAATTCATGGCGTTCCTGCTCATCATTCACTATCAGACCGAGGAGAGCATGTATAATGCCGTGAGGAGGTTCGGGAAGATGAAGTATGATACGCTCAGGGTTCCACACAAGATAACTTCTCAGGAACCAGATGGGACTGTGGTGTTCGGAGAGGGGGAAGAGGCTGCGCATTTGTTAGATCATGATCTGTATGTCGATGGCAGGATTTCAGTCCAGGGAATTGGTAGAGTTCTGTTTCCCCCAAAACCACAGGTCGGGAATACTGTCAAGACAAATCTGTATGTCGATGGCAGGATTTTAGTCCAGGGAATTGGTAGAGTTCTGTTTTCCCCAAAACCACAGGTCGCGAAGACCGTCACAGTTTCCCGAGGATCTTGTGCAGGGTATGCGAATCACAGGGTATGCGAATCACAGGCATTTTCTTCTGAAAAATGGAAGGAGAAGAGCGTGAATTGTCCGTTGGGGAGATTCGAAACAGGGACCTCAGTCCAGAGCAAGTCTTCAACGGCATGCCGAGCTCTTCCTCCATTGCAGCCCGAAGATCTGCCCGAAGATATCCAGGTAACTTTGTCAAATATATATCTCCACTCTCAGACATGTTCCATCATTCTGTGCGTCAAATGTGAGGATAGATAGGTAAATGCCCAATGAATACGCAATGATAATGGTTAGAATATCATTTGGTCTCTGAAAAACAAAATAGAGCTATACCCTGGGCCGCAATGATAGACCACTTGCACAATAAAAAAATTCTGAAATCAGGTGTTATGTTCCAATCAATAACCCTAAAATACATTCTACTGATGAAAGAATGGTTTTTTAGCTTCGATCCATGTATTAGACTGCCTGATTGTTGATATCTTATATCTGAAACTCATAGGTTGTTTGATTTTTTATTACCTGCTACCAATACTGAGATAAAGGGTACAAATGATGTTATCTTCGTCTTCTGAGAACCCTCTATGCTTTATATTTGGCCTCAGGTAGTTTAACCATGTAAGCCTGCAGCTCTTCCCACACCTCTTCAAACCTGTACACAGAAAGGGAAAGGATAAGAACAATGCATGTAATTTGTTTTTCTGAGCGAAATTCCACGTTGTATACACTCCGAGTTTCACAATCTTTTACCTATTTAACATTTCACAATTTAATTTGTTTCATACCGTTCGGTGATGGTAGATCAATGTTATAAAGAAAATTATTGAAAAACTTATTTTTATCGCTAGATAGTGCAGCAAGTCATGATTATTAAAAGCAGAAATAATGAATGGTACTAGCCCTATATTACCTTCCTGCAACTATGCCAAATTATTGTGAATAGATGCCCCATTTGCAGTACTTGTAACAACATATCGCAAGTAATGTCTGCAACAAAATTTTAGATGAAATCTATATCGATTAGATTCAATTAACAAATAGCGGAGAAAAATATATAAAAAGAACCTTACTGGATTGTTAGCTGCGATTCCCCTGTCTATGACATTGAATTCCCGTAGAATTTTTGGTCTCAAAGTAGTGAGCAGGATATTATCATAAAATCTTACCGCAAAAGTTGAGAATATTACTTGATGTCACCGTTGCATTTGTGCAGGAACTGGAGAACGCCGTATGACTACCTGGAGAACGAGCAGGTAATTAGTATAAAGTATAAATCATTGCAAGCTTAAAAAAAATGGACAACCTAGGGAAGTTAATGCAATCTGATGAATGTATGGAGAATGGTAACGGTGCCAACAGAGTCCTCAGGAACGAGCTTAATCTGCATATTCATATCTGCTCTCGGAAGCAAACCCTGCACCTGAAAACACAGCAACATCAATGAAACTGCATGTTGTATTTTGGGTCGCCGTCCTCGTTTTTATGGCGTGGAATCAGAACATGCATGCAGACACATGGCAACAAGTGGCAGCAACTACAACATAGAACTTAACCTATGCTTCCCCGTAAAATGTTAACATTATATGTTAGGGAACTAATGCTATCTTTGCGATAGCATTACTTCAGGCAGGCGACACTCCGTTAATTAAAGCAACTGCTTTCCTAACTTATTCCTAAGTTTTCAGATGGTATACCTCGTACTGAGGCCAAATAAGATGAACATCACTGTCATTGGTTAAAAGCACCTGGAAACATAAAATATGGCATAATATAACGCGGAACTTTGGTTTAAGGCAAAAGAATTTTATTGGTTGTCGGGCCAAACTAATGCCCACCGACCAAAACTGATTACTATAGTCCCTGCCAGGCCCGGAGGGCAGGGACTAACAAGAAGTTTTTATGACTCTACTTTTGTTTCCGCACACATTCCATAAATTCAGACATCAACTATTTCATCTTTACAAATTAGCATTAAACAATGGGAGTGTACATTTTTAGTGGAGTTTGTTATTTTAAAATGTGAAATATTTAAAGATTATAAAGAAAGTTAAGTAGATATGTTGGCAACTAGTTATTGAGATAATTGTTGAGATTTTTTGTTCATTAAATTTGGCAAAAATCTCATGTATGTGACAACAATAGGATTTGTTGCTAAATTAGTTCCATTTTTTCTTGAGGAGGAGTTATTGCATCCTATATTTGTTGTGAGAGAATTTATGATTCAGTTTTGTACTCCCAGCTATAAAAATGTAAGTCCATAGAGGATATTTGAGGAAAGTTGAGAGTGTGTGAGGAATTAAATTGTTGTAATCTCCTATTGAATAATAAGATTGCCGATGCCTCTATTTGGTGGATGTAGTCCAGATTGGTTGGGTGAACCACGTTAAAAATCTTTGTGTTATTATAAAATTTTGTGTGTGCTGTGTATGCTTATTTAATTTAAGTTGCGCATTGTTTCCTCCAACAATTGGTATAAGAGCAATGTTGTGGAGTTGGTACGTGTGATAGAGATGGAAGATAGAGTTGGCGCGGTTTCGTTGCGAACAGTCGCGCCATTTTTGAGCCAAAAGAAGGGTTGGCGCAGTTCATTAAGGATCAGTCGCGCCAATTGGCGCGGTTTTGAGTGTTATAATCGCGCCAGTGTGCTAGAAATCGCTATTGGCGTGGAAACGCAAGGATTAAGCGCGCCAATTTCGTGACTCGCATCGATTTTGTTTGTGGCGCGGATCTTCCACCGTCGAGGAGCGCCAAGCCTCTTTCTCTTTGGAAAAACTGCAATTTTTTGTTTTAAAACTGTAATATGCCATGACATGGTACGACAGAGGCATTGTATTATAAGGTAAAGACATTATAGTATAAGGCAAAGGCATTTTTTAAATAAAAACTTCATTATATTAAAAAGTTGGAATTGGAGATTTTGTGTGTTACAACATGGCAAAAACTCAAAGTGCTCGTTTTGAGATCGAGAAGTTCAACGACAAAAACAATTTCGAGATTTGGAAAGTGAAGATGTATGATCTACTCGTGCAACAAGGCATCGCAAAAGCTTTGTTGGGAAAAGCCAAATAGCCTTACACCATGACAGATGATGAATGGAGTGACTTGGATGAAAGAGCACTGAGCGGTATTCGACTATGTTTGGCGGGTGATGTTTTGTTTAACATCGTGTCAGATAAAACTACTGTTGGTTTGTGGACAAAGCTTGAGAAGCTATACATGACAAAATCCTTAACCAATAGGATTCTTCTGAAGCGACAGTTGTACAGTTTGCGCATGAAGGAAGGTACATCTATTACTGATCATTTGAATACATTTAATACTCTCTTGGTGCAGTTAGAAAGTATAGAAGTAAAATTTGAATCAGAAGATAAAGCTATAACTTTATTATGCTCGTTGCCCGAGTCATGGGATCATTTTGTTACTTCTATAAGTCTTAGTTCATCAGAAACCCGTGAATTTGATGATGTTGTTGGAGCTTTGTTGTCCGAAGAGACAAGGAAGAGGTCAAATTCAGAAACCTCTACATCAGAAGCAATGATGGTCAGAGGTTGTTCTAAAGAAAGACGTTTCAGTAAACACAACGACTCGCGTTCAAAATAGAAATGGAAGAAGAGTAAGGTAAAGTGCTGGTTTTGTGGCAAATCGGGACATTTGAAGAAGGACTGTTGGAAGAGACAGCAAACATCCAAAGAAGACTCTTCCACATAGAAGAAAGAAGCAAACACGACAGATACGGGTTCGACATCCATTTTAGGTATGAGTGATGAAGTGTTATCAGCTAATTTGTCTGATCATGATCAACATTGGCTGTTAGATTCTGGTGCATCAAATCACATGTGCATTCGTAGAGAATGGTTTAAAACTTATAAATCAATCAATGATGGAGTAGTTTACATGGGAAATGATGTCGCATGTAACATTGTGGGAATTGGAAGCATCGAGCTTAAAATGTTTGATGGGACAAATAAAATTCTAACTGATGTAAGACATGTACCTGAACTAAGAAAGAACCTCATTTCACTAGGAGTACTAGACACTAATGGATATAAAACTTTTATTCAAGGTGGAGTAATGAAAGTTTATAAGCGAATTTTACTAGTAATGAAAGCAAAGAAGGTTGGAAATCTTTTTCAGTTACAAGGAAGAATAGAGCCAAATCATGTTTCTACAGTATCTGAAAATGACAGTAATTCTATTCGTTTATGGCATCAAAGGTTGGGCCATATGAGCGAAAGAGGTTTAAAGATTTTATCTGATCATAAGTTACTTCCTAATTTAAACTCTGTTAAATTAAATTTCTGCAAACATTGTCTATTTGGGAAACAAAGCAAGGAGAAGTTTAAAACTGGAAAACATACGAGTAAGGGAATCCTTGATTATATCCATTCTGATGTTTGGGGTCCATCTCCTACAACCTCATATGGAGGATCGTCATATTTTGTATCTTTTACTGATGATTTCTCTAGAAAAGTGTGGGTCTACATGTTAAAGAAGAAGTCTGATGTATTTA